>JANVCL010383832.1:0-14977 GCA_026546855.1 Erythroxylum incrassatum
ATTATATTTCATACACTTATGCAATGAAATGCATCAATCCCATACACTCACTTTCACATGTCATCGGACCGTAGTCCAACACTCAACAGAAGAGTTGAGAAACATACCTCATACATATGCAATTTCACTTATTACACATAAAAAACATTTTTCAATCACAATACACATAGGTCATCCAATTCACATTCAAAGAGCACTTCAATATCATAACTCAGTATCACAATCATCGGACCTCCTGTCCGAAACCCAATAATCAAACACATTCAGTAATTCAAGCTATACAAAATGAAACAAAACAAGACAAAGAAGAAAATGAGACCATGTCGGTCTACTCGCAGTACGCTCCAGATTAGCACTTGCTTCCAAATTCTTGAAACGCCTTACTGCGAACTTTTAACCTGCACAACCCATTTATACAATACGTTGAACACACATTAATAATTTTGCACCATTATAATCATTCATTCATGCACATATATATACGATGCATGTTCATGATAATCCCGATATTATTCCATAAATATCGTCACAAACCCATTCCCATATCCAAACGCACTTCTTCCTAGGTTTAAGCCTCACTAAAGTCATTAACCTTGCAATTTATGCTTATGTAAATCAATTATTTCTAAAATACACACTTTCGGGTCTACTGTTACCGATCAATGAGACAGTTCATAAAGGGTAACCTAAGCCACCTCTCCTTAATAGAAAAAACATTCCTCTATACTTTAGGAATCCATAGACACCAAAATTACCAATGTTGAAGCTCTGTAGTTCCAGATATTCCTAAAACAATGAAGTATGTGTAGAAAATAACCACTTCATATTCTTTTAATTGATCCACACACTTTGATTTAATCCATATTTTTTTCAAATTGATCTAAAAATTCTACTAATTCCCATGGAGAGGTAGACAAATGTCTTACGAATCCGACGCCTCAAAAATTAAGTCAATCGGAGGTCGGATGACAAAGTTATAAGCAAAAGAGTGGAGAGAGGTCGGTTCAGGGAAATACATGTGTTAGTCGATTGGTCAACAATTTGTAGTCGACTACTATAAGTGCATGACAATTAGTCAACTAGTCACAGGCTGTTACTCGATTAAGTCGACTACAGTGACCTACTGGGCAACTCTTCTTCTGAGATCCCAAATTCCACAACTCATAACTTCTTACTCAAGACTCCAAATTGTACAAATTTGGTATCAATGGAAAGAGCAAAGAAAGCTCTACAATATTCATGCAGGACTCGAAAACTAATTCCACCTCTAAAGGAGTCAAAATCCCAATCAAAGTTACTGTCCAATAATTGTCATCCCAAACAGTGACACAACTTCTAAAAATCATAACTTCCTATCCCCTTATACAAAAATTCCATACTTTATATCAATGGAAAGATAAGAAATCATGATACAATTCTCATGAAGAACTAAGAAGCAAATTCTACCTCTAACTAGGTCAAAATCTCACATGAATGTTGCTGTCCTGTTTCACATTGTTAAAATTCACCTAAACCATAAGCAAAGTTCAAACCCTCATAATTACCAACTCCAATGTCGAAAAATAGCATATTTTATGGTGATAGAAAGCTATCAAGAAGAGCTACAACTTTCCTTAAGACCAATTTAGCAAAATCAGCCTAATTCAACCTAGAAAAATTCATCAAAATTTCAAGTCACAAATTTCGGATTACTGTTCATGCTGCACATATAACTCACTTTCAAGGCAAAATTCAGCACTCTTCAAGGCAAAATTGGACAGCACTTCCTTCATAATAAGTCTAGCCAAACTCCCCAAGTTTTATTCAAGCTAAACCTCATCTCAATTGCTTAACCACATAAAAAGTTATGGCAAAAATATTGAAACATGTACAAATTCAATTTTTCAGCTTCTCACTCAATTCACTCATATAACCACCATAACTACCTCACAACCTATCCTTGAACTTTAGTCCACAAAATTGCAGAACACACACTCAATCATCTTCCTTTAATAAACACTCATCTACCATCATTAAATTCAATCCAAAATAAATCAATTCACCTATACCATATGACATATCATTTATTAACTTCTACCTTATCAATCATCAATCAACCAAGGAATTAACATACCCATATAATCAAAGCACAATTTCATGCAATTTAATGTACAAACATCACAAATTAACTACAAAACCATAGTATACAACATGTTCTTACCTATCAAGCTTCCAATTCTTCAACTCTTCACCTTTTCACTAAATCCTCTACCTCCCAACACATACACGGTCATTATCATCACTTGAGGGGGGTGAGGGTTTGGTTGAACTGTAATGAACAAGGAAGAGTAAACAAAGGGAAAAGAGTGAAAAAGATGAGCAAAAATTGTAAAAGTGTCAAGGAAGAAAGAAGACTACGAAGATTGGTGGAGGAGAGCCAAAAAAATCACCCAAAACCCTTTGAAAAGAGAAGTGTCCTGAATGTCTCCAAAAGAGGAGGAGGGTTTAACTAAAAGAAGACTATGTTAGGCAAGTGACATGTGTCACTTGCCACATGTCACAATGTTACAAGATCACTTAATTTCTTTCCAATTCAATTCTAATTTCTACCCCAATTTCTCCCCAAAATTCCAATGACTCAAAATTAATAAATCCTAAAATCATGTATCTAATTTTCAGTGCCATTGGACATCACTTTTTACTACCGGTAACCAGTCAATCTATCACTTGACATTTTTTCTAGTCCGAAAATTACCCCGAAATTTTCAGAAAATTTCTAAAAATTCACTAAAACTTCTAAAACCTCAAAGACCCTCTCCAACTCATTTTTATACACAATTCACATTTTTCATAATAATCACATATATGATCAAATATACCAGGAAATGTCATGAATGCATGTACAGGCATTTACATGTGCAAAATTCACTATTCACATATATATATAAATGCATGAACATAGTAAAACAATTTTAACCACTCCTAACCTGTTCCAAATTACTCTTTTACCCTTCCCATCGGTGATGGGATGTTACACATCACATATGCATATATTATGCTTACAAGAAAAAGAGGGAGGGAGGGTCTATTTATAAACCCTCCACTGCCTGCAAGCTATGAACAGCTTGCTTAATACAAGTTGTTGATAGTTTGTATTGGCAAGTTTTCTTCCTTGTTTTTGATACAATCTTCCACAACATCGACGGTACCCATATAAGTCGGTACTACCTTACACTTCTAGCTTCTTCTCTGTTAACCAATCATTATAGAGTTAGGGTTGAAGATGTGATAAAGTGAACTCAAATTTGTTTTAATATATAGCTAATTATCGAATAAAGACAGTAATAGGTCAAGTTGCAATTGACTCCTTAAGATGTAGTTTGAACTTGATTTAGAATCCTGTGACTCGAATTTGAGTCATTCAAATTGACGTTATTTTGGTGTTAATTCCTTTAAATTTAAAACTACATTTCTTAAAACAACGTTGTTTTTATAACTGAAGATGTTTAAGATAAACAAAATCTCACGTGAGTCAAGTCTACTTGAACCGTTTTGCTAACCCTAGTATCAAAGTTGATAATAAGAAAGATTACTAATAAAAAGGAGTGAGTTGAAAAATCATGAACCACATCAAAACATCTTAGTTTAATCTTGGAAGTAGGATTTTTTGAAAGAGCCAGCAAAAAATGGAGGGTTTTTAGTAAATTTCTTGAAAAATATTTTTTTTCATTAATAGCCATTTAAGAGAATAGGATTATAGGAGTGTATTGATTCTTTACTTAAAATTTTAAAGTATTACATTATGAAAACTCTTGTATATAAATTATCCTTAATTCTTAAATTTTATTTATAATACATGTTTAATCTGTAAAATTTATTAATAGCTGGTATTTAGGTGACATGGTCATGTTTCAACCAATAACTTAGATTGAATGATTTCTTATTCTCACACAACAAAAAATTAATAAGATTGTTTAAACCTATTTTACTTTAATTTCAACTTATATTAGAATTCAGTTATTATCTAAATAAACAGATTCAAACTCATCTTATAAATTCAAGTAAATTTAAGTTTTGAGTGGAATCAAAATTTTGAAATTATATTTGAGTTTTAAGATTGTCTTTCAAATATTTAAAGATTTTGTTGGATTTTTTGAATAATTTCTTTTAAATTTAAATTCAAATTTAATTCCTGGAGAGTTGAATTATTTGAAGCCCAACAAAGAGTTTTTTTTTTTGGGTACATCGGAAAGCTAAAAAGCAAGAACTAAAATAAAGAAACAAGAACAATCAATAGTTATGGCTATAGAAGCGTGCCAAACTCATTCTCCTAAACTTCTGGAAAGAAGAAGTTGTTACTTGTTCTCCCCATTGAGCTGTCAAAAACCGGAAGTTGGTCACCAACACAGCCGACATCTGATCCCTCCTTCCTCATAAGCCTAACCACAAGTTTCCAAGCCTCCAGGTATAAATACTCTTAGCATCGAAGCTTTCCTCGTCGCAAGATTAGGAAGAGTAGCTCAACCAACAAAATACCATTCTAATTTGTCTCTTATGGCCTCAAATCCCTACAAAAGCCACACATTCCATCAAGCTAAATCAAACAGGATCAGTTACAGGAACTTCTCAGAATCTACGGAACCAATTTGAAGGAACCCAATGGCAAAAGGAACGATGAAGATGGTTGTAGCTTTGGCCCTGGTAACCATCCTGTGGACAGGAGCTGCAGCTCAATCAGACTGTACAAACGTGTTAATCAGCATGTCACCTTGCTTGAATTACATTTCAGGGAACTCCTCCACACCTTCCTCACAGTGCTGCTCCCAGCTTGCTACTGTCGTTCGCTCATCACCCCAGTGCTTGTGCCAGGTTCTCAATGGCGGTGGCTCATCTCTTGGCATCAATATCAACCAGACACAGGCTCTAGCCTTGCCTGGCGCTTGCAATGTTCAAACTCCATCCACCACTCGCTGCAATGGTATTATGCCAATCTTCTCTCAATCTTCCTGTCAAAAAAGATCAACAGATCCAGGAATAATTTATAATGCACACACAATAATTTCATAGAAAGTTGTCGTTATGTCTTCAAAGCTCTATTGCTGATACTATACTAACACTTTGACGGTGGACAGCTGCCTCTCCGGCCGGCTCTCCTCCTACAGAATCACCTGAAGCTCCATCTACACCAACAGAAAGTACTCCTTCAGGTACGGCATTCTTCGAAACTTTCATCCATATACTGTGATATAGACTTCACAGTTTGTGTACTATTTTCTGATCGAGATTACTGAACTTGAGATTAACACTGACGTAGGGTCTGGATCTAAAAGTGTACCATCACCGGAAACAAAAGGCACATCAAACGGAAACTCCATCAAGTTATCGATTCCTGTCCTCTTTTTCCTCCTTTTTGCCGCCTCATTTAGAATGTCTTGATCGGTTCTTCAGCAATTCTTAGTATTGCTCAGGGTGCTTGTAATTTTGTATTCTTCAATAATGTTATCAGGAATTGGTTTATTGTTTGTACTGGTCAGATTCCTTGTTTATTTGATCAATTTTACTGTTCCGATGACTGAAAGTTTCTGATTTTTGGGATTTGGCAATGAATAAAGCAGATTCTATCATTGATAACAACACAGTTCCACGGAAGAATAAAATTAACAAAAAACAAAGAAAAAGAAAATCAAACAACATCAATTTTACTGAGGATCAGTGGAGAGAAGACTAAACATAATCCTGTCTCTAGACTTCCCTTTCATGACCACGAACTTTCTCAGCACACCTTCCCTTTGGAATCCAGCCTTCTCTAGCACCCTCTGTGACCCCAAATTCTTGATATCAACCAGAGCTTCAAGTCTCTCCAGGTGAGGCCACTCCTGGAATATGGTTTTGGCCACCAACTTCACTGCCCTTGTGGCAATCCCTTTGCCCCAGTACTTAGCAGCCAAAACATAGCCAAGTTCACCTCTGCACACATCGCAACCAGAGTTTTTGGTCACTGAAATTGCACCAATTGGCCTGTTGTTTAGACATATCGCCTTGAACCATGGGTGGTGTTGGACTGTGTTCTTGATATAGTTCATGCCATCTTCTTTACTTGAGTAAGGTTCCCAGCTGCAGAAATTAGCCACCTTCGGGTCTGTGGCCCAAACCATGAAGTCATCGATATCGGAGACATCCAACGGCCTCAAAGAGAGATCAGAGACTTGATGAAGATCACCATCTTCTTTTGGTACTTCTGTGAGAGGACTTTGGTCCATGACTAACTCCTTGTCTGATAAGCTGTTCTATAAGTTATTAGACAAAAAGAATTCCTGTTCTTATAATAATATTTGATATTTTTCTGAGGAAATTGCCTTGCAACTCACGTAAAACTGGACCAAGGAATCAATGGCTGTCAGGTCCTCAGCCATGCTTTTGAATATAGCCGCCTTGTTTGGGCTTCAAATCTTCCGTTTTTTCCGATATCGTCTATTCTAATATCATCCTACTCGTCTAAATTTTGTGCCTATTAATTATTGTCTAGTTGAATGTTGTTTGGAACGTGAGGGCATTGGAAAAAACGGAACAGAAGATTTGAAGCCACGCTTTCCAGCAACTCCTCTTCTATCCAATTCTTCAAAGTCGGTCCAAAATTCAGATTTCGACAAGGACCCTAAACTTGGAATCCGTAATCTTTTAAAATTGAGCCCGGACTCAAAGTTTGCAGATTCCGAGAACGGAAAAATCTGTTTTGTCGTTACATTATTTTTTACAAGTTGAGCGGAGATTAATATAAAAGTGAATAGTTTAAAGACGTCTGTTTTATAACTGAAACCCTCCTAAAATATCATAGAGTGACTAAAAAAAATAGAGCTTTGCGAGTCGACCCTTTGGTCTATTTCTTGTTGAATCGGTAATTTCAGCAGCCTAACGTCATGCATTCTTCTCAGTTTCTGCGACCCAGATGAGAATTTTCCCGGAAAGTGGTAGAGAAATATAGCTTTTATGTATCTGTCGATAACCAACACCACAGGTCTGTTTTCTTCATCCAAGTTTACTACAAACAATCTCAATCATCTTAATGGATCCATCAACAATTTCCCTTCGTCCCTTCAAGCTCTCAGACGTGGATGACTTCCTAAAATGGGCAGGCGACGATAAAGTAACACGGCATCTAAGATGGGACAGCATTACCTCGAGAGAAGAGGCACTGACCGACAATGAAAAGGTCGCCATACCTTATCCAAGGCGTCGGTCCATATGTTTAGGTGCAAATGATTATTCAAATAAATATAATGCCACCTAATTTAGAATTAAGAAATATTTATAAATATATTATAAGGGTAATATATAAATAAATATTATGTTATTAAAAATTTTGTGGGAAAAATATAAATTGGTGATTGAGGATAAAATTTTATCAAAGAGGTAAAAAGTATAAAAGTTAAAACATTTAGAATGAATAAATAAAATAACTAAGTTGAAATTAAAAATTAAAAACTAACAAAATTTATGAATGTGGATAAAATTTTTCGGGAGAAAATAAATTAAAATATAAGAGTTAGAATATTTAAAATGAATTAATAAAGATATTTCTTAAAAATTAGGAATAAAAAATAAAAGAAAATTTGGAAAGTGAGTAAATTTACGAGTTGACTGAAAGAGAATTTAAAATTAATTATTAATTAAAATAAGAAAAAAAAGTCACTGGAATGAATTAATAAAAATATTTTGTAAAAATTAGGAATAAAAAATAAAATAAAATATGGAAAGTAAAGCCACACCAGTGACTAAAAGAAAATTTAAAATTAATTATTAATTAAAATAAAAAAGTCATTAGAATGAATTAATAAAAATATTTCGTAAAAATTAGAAATAAAAATAAAATAAAATTAAGAAAGTGATTAAAGTCACAAGAAAATTAAAAATTAATTATTAATTAAAAAAAGAAGAAAAAAAACACACCTATGACTAATATCTGAAATCCCTAACATAATCCAATTGAGCCGCACAAGCAAATATCACATCCGTTGCAGCCTCTACTTCTTCGACCTTAAATTTGTTCTTGATTCCCACAACTTTCTCTCGTTTGCCATGACCTTGTTTCGTGGCCTCAGTTTCTCTAACATCTGGTCCAACACGTCGTTTACCATCAGTTGTCAGTGAGATACCTTCTAACTTTCCCTAAAACTTGTTTTTTTCATTTTATAGTTTGTTTGTCACATTTGTAGAGAGACAAAGTTAATTACTGTTGTGATGTTAATATAACATGTTCAATTAGATAAGGTATAATATGAGTTTACGAGGGGAAGTCATTTTTTTCTTTAATTGTGTTATTCATTTTAATCCTTTACTTTATAATTATTTATTAAAGCCTGTACATTTAAGCCGAAATTGGAATTAAAATTATAAATTTGAATTTATTGATTTGAATTATTTTTTATAATTAGTTAAGTTTAAAAAATGTTGCTTCATGAATCTTGGGTTAGATTTTTTAAGAACATACAAAGTATAACTGCATTCTATAGGTCTCAAATGAGTGATTAGGTATATGTTATCATGTGGGTGGGGTTAACTTTTGTTGATACTTAAATATGGTCTATCAAAAAGTTTAAAAGTATATAGAACTTGTGTATATTCTTAAACATAAATTTTTTTAAATAAATGGATTTGTCAAGCGTGATCTTCTCTATAACACTAGAATTGTGCCATGTGTTTGTTAGAAACAATCCCAATATTCGTTCTTCGCATGACCATTTAATTTTTTTAAATGCTCTAAACCTAATCAAGTAATAAAGTATTTTGTTTGGTCTAAGATTTATCAAATTATTTTCATTCTTGATTGCTACTCAAGTTATGCCTCGTGCGAGATTTTTGACATCTTCACTTTCTCAACCGGATGATATGCCTATTTTAGGTAATGCTTATCTTCAATTTGACAATCGTGAGAGCCAGATAAGGCATGCAACTTTAAAAGATCGTTCGATTATGTCAAACAGATTTATCAATCATGGAGCTATTAATGAATTAGGAATAGCAGACCGAGTGAATGAATTGTTGCATAACAGAGGATGAGATAGATTCTAAAAAAATTCATACGTTGAATTAACTTTAGAATTTTTGACTAACAAGTGATCTTGAACGAAGATGGCATCGTGATTAATATGACATTTAGATTGATGAATATGCCGTATGTCATTAGTTTAGATGTACTGAATAGTATAATTGGATTGTCACATAGTGATTTATATGGCTACCATGATGAATTTATGCCTATAGAATTTTAGAATGAAATTACTAATTCAAGAAACATTTTTTTTCTCCAAGTAGGTCTAAATCATCTGGTTTAGTGGACCCTAGTCTTCGTTATCTTCATAGGTTTCTAACTTTTACGATATTTGGCAGAGGAGATAGCCAAGGTGCAGTCTCTAAAGCAGAATTATTTGTGTTGTGGTGTTTGGTACATGCTAAACATTTTAATGCTGGTATGTGTTTGAGTATACATCTAATGGATATGGCTAAAGCTAGAGTCGGGAAAATGGTAGTTGGAGCATTTGTGACTCAAATTGCTAAGCTTCTTGGTTTACTAACTAAGAGAACAGTTATGCAGTTAGTTTCAGGGAACTCTAGTTTAAACTTGCAATCGTTGGTGTCTATGAAGATTGTTAGGTGACAAGGTAATTGTTATGTTCTTGTTAATGACAACACAGTAGAAGCTTCAATTAGTAACCGTAGTTGGGTTGAAGTAGGTGAAGGTACACAAGGGGATGACGTTTTGCCATCCGACGCTACGCGTTGGAACATTGCACCTAATTCTATTGAATATCAATTATTGCTTAATCAACTAGTTGTATTTAAACGGCGAACGAATGATAGATTCGACAAGATTGAGGCTAGCATAGCGAAGATGAGGAATTTTTTAGCTAATTTAAATCCTCGTTCGAGACAACGTCCACCTTTATCTTAGTATTGTATTTCTATCTTTTTCTTTTTATTATTTTAATCGTTTGTCTTTAAATTATTTTTAGTTTTATTGTTTGCCTTGATTAATGTTGTTTGTATCTTAAATCCTTTAATTAATTTGTTATGATGTTGATAGTGTATATTTGTATATTACGTGTTTGTTTTCTTGTTTAATAGCTAGAGATGTTCGGTTATTAAATGAAATCGACGGGGATTATAAATGCATAATATGAGTGAAATAATATACGTGCACGCATAAACTGATTGTCTTATATTTCAATTGAAAGGGCATTAGCTTGTTGTGATAGATGAATATGACCTTCCTTTGGTAAGAATTTTAGCTTTTTTAAAATATTATATAGCAGTTAAAAGTATTTATTGCTGAGAGTATTGTTTCATAGTTAAGCAAATCTAGAACTTGCTTGCAAATACTAGTTGAAATTATATAATCTTATGCAAACATTGAAGTGATGAAGGCATTTAGGATTTATCATCACAACTTAAAAAGTCACCATGATATTATCTTTAATGAGCCCCCTTGAGCTTAGATGAAACATTTTTTTGGTTAAAACCCGAAATATGAGCCTTTGATGGCGGAATGGCCTGAAAGTAATCGGAATAGGGTCTGGTAGTTATTGGAAAAAGTTTCGGGTGATCTGGATTTTATCAGATAAAACTGGAACAGGAAATAGAAAGACGTTTCTGGGTTAATTGGCTGGGAATTTGGTTTCGAGAAAAGAAGAAAAGTTGTAGAACTTTTTGTGAACTACAATTTAGACAGAAGAATCGGATTAATTAGATAAGGAATGATTAAGTTATGGTGGATTTTGTGGTGACATGTTAATCTGGGCGATAGAATGAAGACAGGTGAGGAAAACAGGAATTTTGAGGAGGCTGGGGTTCGAATTGGGTGAAGATGTCTTCTGGATATTTTTAATTTAAGATGTGAGGAATAAACTTGAAGAAGGGAAGTTTTTGATTTGATGAACACAGGAAACATAAAATGGAAAACGAAATTGGAACTCGGACAGAATTCTAGAAATCGCACAACACACAAACGATTGAATGTTTTCGGCAAACAAACAAACCCTTTTGATTATTTTTGGAAAATAATCAAACCCTATAGATCAAAGTCTGAATTTTGAGAGGAAAACATCTTTTTTTTTTAAATCTGTATCTATGTTTTTTTTTACAAATGAAAAGAACATGAGTTTAAATAAGGAAAATGCAAGGAATGAAGATAGTCACATGTTGACTTCTTACATTCCTTTGGCTGCTAATTTTCTGTAGCTAATTAGTGTCCATAAGTAGCCCATTAGCATGTAATTAAAGTCTAAACATAACATAAACATGGTAAATAATAAAGGTAAATAAGAAAGTAAAAGACTAAAAAAAAAAGTCTTGTGGTAAATCTTTGTTTATTCATTGTGGCCAACATAGGCTTCTTCTAAATGGGCTTCAATATTTTACTTATCTATGACTAATCTATTCTTTTTGTTTTTTATTTATTTTTTGCTTGAACGAAAATGGGCTGAAATGGTCCTCCATCAAAGTGGTGTACTTCTTCTTTGTAGCTTGACTTAATATATACAAATTATTTATGATTTTAAAAAAGAAAGAAAATCACGCTTATCTTTTACCCTTTATCTAAATTTATTACTTCCTTGTTGGTAAGATAAATTAAAATATGCTTCAGTTTATTCGATGGATTTAGCAAGGATAATCCTACAGTAAAATAAAGCAATTTGTCGAATTAAGCCCTCTATTTAGCTTCACATCGTGATATTCAGTCGCAAACGCAACAAAGATTGATGGGCTTTACCCACACTCTTAATAGAATTGAGTTCTTAGTAAACCTCTTTACGAACGAACAACTTTATATACTTGAGCCAGCAAGTCGCCTGCAATTCATTGATGTGGATGCTTTTGTTCGAAGAAGTTACCATCATAGGAGCAACAAAACAACAATGATACGTAGCTAAAGATTCTTAATTAGGATGTCTTTCATAAAGTTGCTTGCTTAGGAAATAGTTGTTTTTACATATTATTCTATTTTGGGTTTGCCAGTATTAATTTAATTAGGAATTTGTTTTCCCTTTAAAATTTTAGACATTGTCTTTCTTTTGCCTATATATAGGTAGGTAGAAGCAATCAATATTTATCTTAATTAATTTAATTAATAATAGCAGTAGTTTTGGAGTACTATGTAAGAGTCATCCCTTTTCTCTACCAAGATAGGTTCATATTAACAAAGGAAAAGGGACGGACTTCACTGTTAATTATCCCCTGACGAAGTCCTTTTCTCATGCGCATAACAATTTGGTATCAGAGCTAATCGTCGTGAAAAAGGCAGCAATGGAACAACATTTGGCCGGTGATGGAAGATGGACAATGAAGGATAGAGGGACAATTTGCAGAATTCAATCGTGCACTCAATATGATCACATAAGAAAAAGGCCGAGATATGTCAGGAAGAAGTCATAGGCCCCCATCTCCTTGAGAAGGGGATAGACTGAAAGGTAATACGAGATCTAGTATGATGCCTAAATACTCCAAGATGGAGTTCCCATCCTTCAATGGTTCTAGAGACTCATTAGTTTGGATTCATAGGTGTGAACAATTCTTTCTATGCCAATGAACGACAGAGGAGGAGAAGATAAAATTGGCAGCGTTTCACTTGATTGACAAGGCGCAATTATGGTATTATCAATTGGAGTTGGAAGACAGAGATGAGTTAGCGGACATTTAAGGAAAATTTTAACATGCAGTTCAACCCATATTTAAGTAATAACCCAGTAGACGAATTAGCATACTTGAAATAGACAGGCATAGTAGAGGAGAAGCAACGCCAATTTCAATTTTTGCTAGCTCGCACTGACAGGCTTGCAAGTAAACTTATTTACAACGGACTTGATTGAAGAATTGAGGATTGATGTGGAGATGCAATATTCAGTTAATTTGGGAGCCTTTATGAATGTGTCTCAGGCATTTGAAAGAAAGAGGCAGCTATCGCAAGGGGACGTTGGAGGTAGGAAACCTTCTTCAACTTGGAGTTCCTTCCGGCCAACTTACACATCAATTACTATAGCAAGAAATTCGACCAATAAGGGGAGCAACAACAACAAAGCAAGAGCATTCAGTGCCGGGAGCGTGTCCATTCATGTGATAAGAAAGCTAACCAGGGCTGAGATGGTGGAAAGTCGTGAAAAAGGGTTATACAATGGCCAATTGTAGAGCCTATAATGTGAAAGTCTTGGTTAATACATACATTGAAGCCAAAAAGTACTTTACTAGAATAGTGTAAAGTGCTTGCTGAAGACAAAATGCCGTAGAAACTGGGAAATCGCATGTAAAGTATGGAAAAAAATGTAAACTTTATTCAACCAGTTTATCTTGTTCTTTTTGTACCTGCATCTTCATTCAAAGAATCTTTATCTTTTCATTCATGGTTATACGTCCTTGTTTAAGAAGCTAAAAGAACCAAACTTTTTTATTGCTCTTCACTTTTAAGCAGCTAGCCCAATTCATCTAACAGAACCATGACCAAATCCAAATTAAAATACTACAAAATTATACTTAGTTACTAGATTGAAAAGAGTAAAGCCTTCTTTAGCTAGGATCATACTACGCCAAAATCATTGGAACAATGGTGAGTGATGCATATTGACATAAATTTGTTGAAAATTTACGATGTGAGAAGGTAAATAGATGGAGCAGGATCACAAGCATGGGGTACAGGAAAAGGCATATCGATGTAGTTGATAAACACTATGAGAGCCTTTTCAGTTATCGCACGGAAGTTATAGTATCCAAACTCTTCTTCTCTGCAAGAAAAGGAGGGAAAAAAAGAAAACAAAAATAAAAATAAAACTAAATTGGACATATGGGCCAGTGCCGGTTGATCCCTGGCCAGGGCCTACTATGAGAAAGGGCCCCCTAATTTTGACTCCAACAGCCTCCTCTTCTAATCATATAAAGGTGGCTCTGAATTTTTTCTAGATATTGTATAGCATTTCCTACGCTGGTGATGTTTTAACGTTGGCTTGGTTTTAAATGATTTTAACGTTGACTTTAAATGATTTTAACGTTATAACTTGCAAGTTAACGTTGTGGTCCTCGTGCTTATAAATAGTCTTGAAATATTTAAGTGTATTTTTACCTTCTATTTTTTTATTTTCATCAATATATGTATTTAAAGTACTCCAACTCAAAAAATAGCAGTAAAAAATTTTACGATTCTGTCTTCTGAGTTCTGAGTATAATTTAAAGGTAAAGTTTCTTATTTTTTAATGTGTTTTTTCTCTTTGTTTTCATTTTTAATATTAGATATTAAATTTTGCTATTTTTCCCTCTATCACAGATATAATATCATTTATATATCTTTGTGATATATTGTGAAGCTATTGGAGTTTGGTTGTGCCTGCATACTTCTTCCAGTTTCATACAGGTGTTTTTGTTCTTTTTCTAGTCCAACTTTGTTATAATTGATTTATATTATGTTGCCTAAAAAGCATTTGTCTAAAAGTTAAAAAAAGAAAAAAAAAACAAGTAGCACAGTTGATAGAATCCTAAAAAGGAGCAATTAATAAATTTATTAAAAGAATAAGCTCCTCTAGTAAGAATCTTGATGAATTAGGTGAAGATAGTTTTGAACAACATGAAGAAAACCTAAGAGATGAGATTCATATTTATGAAGATATTAGAAATCTGACTGAGCATGATCATGTATCAAATGCATCAACTTCAGAAAATTTAAAGGAATATGAGCAAATAAGCCCTATATTGGACATTTATGATCATAAAAATTGAGATAATCTTAATAATAAAGTAAGGAATATTTTAGTTGAATAAAAGCATGTAAGAGAATTGAATCTTATGTTTCTTTTAGACAATACCTCTCGTCATTTTTTATTTTCTTATTATTATAGATATTTGAGTAATGAAGAGATTAGCGATAGAAAATAATTGGTTTATTTTAAACATATAGATAAAGTATATTGTTTTTGTTGTAAGTTGTTCAAATCTACTAACAAACAAAGTGGATTAGCAAATG
>JANVCL010383968.1:0-14955 GCA_026546855.1 Erythroxylum incrassatum
ATAATAACATGGAACATGGATCCCTCAACCAAGACAAGAAAATTAGTTAATCATAATTAAATTAAAATCAAAAGAAATAATAAAAGAAATTGTCTCCATAACTGGTTTTTATTGAAATTAACAAAATCCCAAATTGAAACTATGAAGAAAACATGAACATCAAGAAGAAATTGAACCACGGAAATCCTAGAGTTTTTAATCTACAAAACAGTAACTTGATAAGTGCAGGAATAATAAATCCTAAGAACTAATTAATTGAAATTGCGGCAGACAAAGGAAAGAACGCGTCGATGATGCTGGATGATGAAGAACAAGAAGAAATCAGTTGTGGCAGCCAAGGGGAGAACGCAATGACGCTGTTGGAAGACTCCAGAATCATGAACAGAGAAGAACCAAGGACGTGGCAGTCTCCTCCAGCAGCAAGGAAAATACGATGGTCAACGTAGTAAGGAAAAGCAAGAAGAAAACCTAAGTGCGGCAGAGTCTTGAGGGGAAAGAATATGACGATGGTGTTAAATAAAAACCAGGGAATCAATTTGCGGCAACAAAGATTAGGATAGGATGCGACGATGTCTATGTAGTCAATGAAAAATAAGAAGAACAACCAAGGATGCGGCAACTTCAAATCAAGAACCTATGAAACCTACTGGAATTTTCGACAGAAGAACAAAAGAGGTCCAGGTCGCGGCTGCTGTTGGAAAATTATATAGAATATGCGATGGTGATCCCTCCTTTAGCAACCCTAAACCCCATATACATACGTCCATCAATCATTAGCTTCCTCTTTTAATTAAACTCTTCATTATCTTGATTTGATTTTGTTCAGATTAGGTTGTGTTCCAATTTAGGTAGAAGTCCAGACGATCTTGGCGATTGTGTTTCACTTGGAAATAAATTCTGAGAATATGCGGATTTGGGATTCTGTCCTTAGGCGTGCCCACGCCTAATCTTTGAATTTCGGTCAGACTGAAATTTTCAAATTTCTTCCATATTTTTCCTCTTTTCGATCCTTTTTCATCTTTTTGGTATTGACAACCACCTGTGAACATTTAACAATTAATTCCATCAATTTGTGAACACCAATTTCACAAATCAATAAACATTAAGTCCAAATTATATGCATTATAATTGACTTATCAGGAGCAGATGGTTCGACATTAAATAATTTAATAGGATAATTTATTGCTAGTAATTCTTTTAGATTTGTTCTTAAATTAGTACCTACTTTTACTACATCATTAAATAATTGATCCATATAAATTTTATCTATATTTTTTAATTCAATACTATGAAGTGAATTTGTTGAAGCATAATTAATTTGATTAGTAATTGAAAAAGGATATTTTCCTATGGTCATTAAATTTTCTCTGTAGAATTTATATGCAATAGTTATAGTTAAAGTACGCTCGCAGGTTAAGTGTCTCTTCTTGACCGAAACAATTTACAAGTCGTTTAATAATTTATTTCCATTATAGGAAATAAAGCATTACAACTATCAATTTCGTTTTAACTATCATAAGTTATTCCATTAGTTTCCGGTTCATAATCTAACTCTGAAATTTAATTAAAACGTTTTTTTAAAACATCATCCCATCCGCTTAAATCATAATATGGCCGAATAGGTCACGCTAACTTTTTCCATTTGACTTTTCATGAAAACAACCTTAAGATTTTGGGTTATTTACACCTTAAACGTAATTGAAATATTTCAACGAATCACACCGTCAATTACTTTCCTCTTTAGGGCTGAATTGTCCTCACTACACATATATATATACTATTCCACTTTCTTTCAAACTTTTTAACACCTTTCACCTAAGGTCTATACCAAGCATTATTTAAACTCATCAAATCAAAAATTACAATTTTTCTTTGATATTCCTAGCTTAGCTAAATACACCACTTGTTTTTTACTATCCTTCTATGTTTCTTAACACATCTTCCCTTCATTACACATAAATGAACTCAAACCAATTCTAATTCAATCCTTTTTCATTTCTTTACTTCATTAACATCAAATCCATATCATGAACATCATAACCCTAACCTTGGTTTCTAGATTCATTTTAGTTGTTTTCAACCTTTACATACTTCCAAGTTTATTATCTACTTCATAATAAGTTAAAAACAACCTTTGATTTTAAATAACTCCATTCCATATGAAATCTACAAAATGAACAACTTAAACTAAAAAAACCTTACCGCTTTTTCTTCCAATCTCTCAGGAAATTGGTGAGCACCAATCCTAGGTCAAGATTTTTTTCAATTTCTACTCCAAATCTACCGAAATGACACCTCTTTTCTTCCTCTTCTTCTTGGACGAATTCTCCCTCTTTCTCTCTTCTTTTCTTCCTTTCTTTTTGGTTCTCATGGATCCTCTTTTCAAATGAACCAAATTTTTTCTTCTTTGGTCTTTTTATACTACTTTAATATTTTACACATGTCATTTTCTTATTAAACATCTTAAATGACTCATCATCATCTAATTTAATGTTTCGTAAACCATATGGAGTCTTGTAATTGGACAATAAATGTGATTCATTTCAAATTTATTAATTAACTCCGTTTATGTAAAAAGACCAATTCACCCTTTTATGGATTATTACACCTATAAACCAGACTAAATTTCAAAAATATTCCACAGTCGTCTCACCATCAAATTGACCATGTGATACTTTAATTAGGATCAATACTTAGTAATTAGGTGCCTCAAAAAATTTGAATGGGTTTAAAATCACTAATACCTATTATTTTCCAAAAAGGGTTATTTTGTCCTAAACTTATGAAATTCTCGAAATTCATTCGATTGGATTTGTTTTCGATCCGTTTCAATGTCATTTGACTATAATACCTATTCTGGGTATTTTAATTATTTTGAGGGTTGGGTCCTCAAAATCTCCATTCAAGTAGAAATAATGTTTACGTGGGTTTACTATTGATCCAAAAATACTATTCACCCAGAATAAAATCTATAAACAATAACTTAAGCTGTTGTGTAAGGCCAACATAATTAGTTTTATATATTCACTAACATACCCCTCCAAGTGAAGGGCCCTTTGGGCTTGAAACTTGCACAAACTCACTCTACCTTGTGCTGAATAATAGGTAGGTGGTAAGATTTGAACTCACAACCACTTGGTCACAAAGACTCTGATACCATATTAAGTGTTCGTTTCACCACAATAGCTTAAGCTGTTGTGTGAGGCCAACATAATTAGTTTTATATATTTACTAACATATAATATCAGTCGGTTAAACATAATTTTCAATTTCAAGATTTTGTTAATAAAAATAAAATATAGGATGTACTTTTATTAGAAGGAATAAGATTATTCTTTTTTTCATTACTTTGACCAGAAACTAATTGAGACTTCCTCTAAATATATAGATATGCTCTAATAAATTAATCATTTTTTACTATTGTTTACAAAATTAAGTGCTTCTTATAATTAAATTAGATACAATTTATTTCTATAAACGATAAACAAAATACGTATTATGTTGAACAAGTTAGAAACGGCATCCTGTATAATAGTCAGCCTTAAGTATATCTGGGTGTACGAAGTTGAACAATAAAGAGAAAACTATTGTACAATGATCGCTAATCCATATCAAAAATTGAGTTAAATTTTATTTAATAATTACAATACTTAAGATTGTGATATTTCTTAATAAATATAATAAGTTTAAGAATTAAATTGGTTATTTTAAATTTTTGTACAACTTAAGTGAGTAAATCAAAAATAAATTAGAATTGTTCAAGTTTACAAATACTCTAATGTAGAGTTTAAAGTAATCAAGTGTACAAGTTTTATAAAATAATTTTTGCAGCAGGCTAAGGACTTAATAATATAACACCACATAGATAATATTTTTTACACTGTTTATATAACTTTACTCTGGATATGTCAACATATTTTATAGTAAGAAGTATATATTGATAAGTATTATCTGATGATGAGATTTGCTACAGTCCAATAATATGTCATGTTAAGTTGTGTAGGGATGACTTGCCAAATTGTGATACTATCATTCAACTATTTATATATATATTGTACGGATGACATGTATATATATATATATATATATATAAAATATTACGTAAAGAATATATTCTAGAGTTAACAATTAAATCTTAAACAAAAAATAAGAATAAATAAAGACATAATGAGTCATTATATAGATGCAATCTCGTAAAGAGTTAATTACTTTAATAATACAATTTAATATATAAAAAATAATTATATTAAAATTTAATCTGAACATTTAATAGTATATTTACAAATATAAATTGGATAACAGATTAAAACATTTTAGTAATCCCAATTAGCTTGCAGAGGATGACTAGTTGGTTAAGACTTACAGAACGGATTCTATTATCAAATAAAGTAACTCAATTCTTGTTTGTAGGTTCTGCAAATACAATTTCTTTTACTCATGGGGAACTGAACGAATATACGGATGGGTTTGATCCCAAAAACAGATAGGAAAAATTCCCTGTTAAATGGGATTATAGGACAAATGCCATGTTAAATCTGTAAAGGTCCTTTTACTGTCCACTAGGGTTAGGGATCTTTCATAGAATCCATCTTTTGAGGGGAAAGTAATCACTTGTTATCAAAATTACTGTTCCTCCTATTTTCTTTACATCCAATCTATTGATTTTCTCTCCGAAAAAAATAAATATGTTAGATATAAAGAAAACAGAGAAAATAATAATTTTGAGAACAGGTAAATACGTCTCCTTTTGAGACAAACTCTGCTTTTTTTTCCCCGGATCTATCATCTTATTTTTCTCTATTTTCATTACACTTTTTAGTCATATTCCTGATAGAAAGGTTATATGGGTACAGTCTTAAAAATAGAATTTAGTTCCAGAATCTGTATTATTAATCTTCTTCCCTATTTTTACAGGCAGCAGAAGGATACCTGAGTGTAATTAGTAATCACTCATCCAAATATCATTAAATTGGTTGGCCATTGTGAAACAACAGACAAGTATTATCTTGTCTATCCCTTAATCTAAAATGAAAATGTGAAGAGTAAATTACAAGGTAAAGTCTAATGTCATACAAGGCACTGAATAGATTAGTTTTTAAGTTAAATTGCCGTCTTCGCCTTGTTCGTTGTTCCCATGTTCCTTTTTTGTTACTTGGACTCATCTTAGCTAATGTGGAAAGACACTCATCTCATGACCTTTATTTATGTTGAATCTCTTTTCCTTCGTTAATTAAGAACTGCCACACCACTTTTGTTAACATTTCCAACAAAAACAGTCGTGTTAATTAGGATTTAGATTTTCTCTTCGTAATCTGAAAACGTGTACATAAATTGAAAGTTTGAAGTTAGCTTTGCTTAATCAGAATGTTTCTTTTAAGTCAAAGTTAGATTCTAAATCTCTTCCATTCGTTAGCTTATGATGACAATTAATGCTGTCTACCGATTTCACCATAGATCTTGACTGGCGCACCACACTTAAAATCATCACTGGGGTAGCACATGCGGTGGGGGAGCTACATGGGCAATCACCTCCATTATCTACTGGGATCTAAAGCCTGAAAATATTCTCTTAGATAAGGTCAAGCAGACATAGAAATGCATTTAAGACAGGATTCAGATCATTAATTCAATATCTTCATCTTGCTTTACTGATTTCATTCTTCTTGATATTGAATCAGGGTTTTGTGCCAAAGCGCTCTGATTTCAGCACCGTTACCCTAGTACACTAACCCGCTTATTTTGCCAGTGGTAAGTTTCAAATTAGATCGTTCATGATAGTTATAGCCATCAATTAGTGAACTTTCCCTTAAAACCTACAGGAGAAGTTTGAACCAAACCAAATGATATCTACAGCTTGGGAGTGGTAATAATGCAAATGATTATAAGGAGTAGGTAGGATTGGCAGGAAGCCATATGCCTGTGCACATAATTGACTAGGCAAGGAGCAACTGCAGCATCAAATACATGAGAAGCTGGTGAGAACGGGATGCTCTAAGAGGGCTGCCAGGGCCAAAACAAGGCTTGGACTTGACTGTGTCAGCGACACATCGGAGAGACCTACGAATCTACGATTGCTGAAGTTCTTGAGAGGCTTGTCAATTTAGACAAGCCAGTAAGTCAACAACAATCAGAGACTCATAATAAGGCTTGCAAAACGGTACATCTAGATATCCATAGAGTATCCATATACTGCTTACAAAATACAAACAATTATATTACCTTAATACTTCTATATTTGGTAGCTTTAATACTTACGGTTCGTCATCTCCATAATGTGCGTTTGGAACTTCCAAATTGCCCTTCTTTCAAAATATGCAAGTTGCAAATTTACCCTCCTTACTGATATTCTTTCTTCTAAATAAAATCAATAAGACATATATTAACGCATACAAAAACTACACCCAAAACTCATGTCGAGTCCTTTAATACTCCATATCGAGTTTCAGTGATTACCACCGAATGGTTGATCTGTTGCCATAAATGAGTAAACAAAATACAACCAAAGCTGGATTGTTACTGCTGTATCAATTTCTGGAATGGACCAAAGAAACTTGACATGCAAACCAAGGAGGAGGCCCAAAAGAATTCACTTATTATAGATAAAAGACTTAACAAAAGGCCACATTCCATTCTAATCCACAGGCCTTATATGCCACTGGTGTATCGTGTATAGGTCAATGACATGATTCAGCCAACTGCGCATCAGTCAATCATAGCTCCATGCAAATTCTCACGTTGTCCCAGTCCTCCTTCTATTTTACATTCCTCCTCCATCGTATATGCCTTATCTAATTCTGGATAATATCCTTCAAGCAACGAGACAGTGCATCTATTATTTTTGTCTCGATTCGTTCGATCCAAACAACATATTAGTATATGTTTTAATCTAACGTTGACTAATAGTCTCCAACTAACCATCTCCCACCACCCCAAATCATACAGAAATACATTTAATATCCTCATAGGTTCTCAATACACTTAAAATAACACAAACTGATCACCACAATATGTAAAACACACAACTACACCATGAATGCATTCACATATAAGATCTTAAGAAGTTATTGATGGCACTCCGATATACTAAAATACACATCACATGTGTTAAGATAAAATGCTCTCGGATCGGATACCGGTTGAATTTAATAGTCCGAAAAATAGTAACAAAAATAAAGATAGAGAAAATAAATGGGACAGAATACAAAGATTTACGTGATTCGATCAATGTGACCTACGTCCACAGCCGGAAGATGAGCAATTTTACTAATATATGGAGAATGTATACAAGTACAAAGGCTGGAATAAAAGGCTTTCAAAACTCATAAGTATACAGAAGAGAGCATGGGAGGATAGGAAGATTTGTAGGGATGAAATGGTGAGTTCTTCTATAAGCCTGCAACCATCTCTGATATTTATAGCTGAAATCCTTACAATTTGTGCGCAATCGTCGTTCATCAAATCCACGCTTAAAGATCCTGAAGATTTTAGCCTAACATGGCTAAAAATACAAAGTCTAAAGGTGCATCTTTTTTTAACTTATAACATGCAGCCAATAACCACCCATTCTTGACTCTTGAGGGGCCAAGGCATGCATGCAACAAATTGGTATCATTTTGGTTAGTTTTGTAGATTCAGATTATGCCAGTGATCTCAACAAACGCAAGTCTCTGACAGGTTATGTATTTTGCATTGGAGATTGTGACGTTAGCTGGAAAGCTACTCTACAACATGTAATGGCTTTATCTACTACTGAAGCAGAATATATGGCAATTACTGAAGCTATCAAAGGAGCATTATGGTTGAGAGGTTTATTTGGCGAGTTATCCCTTCATCAAGGGGTTACTACTGTTTATTGTGACGATCAGAGTGCTATTCATTTGACGAAAGATCAGATGTATCATGAGAGGACGAAGCATATTGATATGAAGTATCATTTTATTCGGAATACTATTGCAGAGAAGAAGATCCTTATTCAGAAGATCAACACTAAGGACAATTCTGCTGACACGTTTACGAAGGTTCTTTCAGTTTACAAGTTCAAGTAGTGCTTGGACTTGATTGACATTTATAGTTGGTGGTATAGCTCTTTTAGGGCATTGTCGGAGAAGGTGGAGCAGATCACTAATTGTTCGGGACCAAGTCAAGGTGGAGATTTGTTGCATACATGCCTTGGCCCCTCAAGAGTCAAGAATGAGTAGCTATTGGCTACATGTTATAAGTCAAAAAAGATGCACTTTTAGACTTTGTATTTTTAGCCATTTTAGGCTAACATCTTCAAGATCTTCAAGCGTGGATTTGATGAGCGACGATTGTGCACAAATTGTAGGAATTTCAGCTATAAATATCAGAGATGGTTGCAGGCTTATCAAAGAATACACCATTTCCTTCCTACAAATCTTCCTATCCTCGCATCCTCTCTTCTGCATATTTATGAGTTTTGAAAGCTTTTTATTCCAACTTTTGTACTTATATGCATTCTCCATATATTTGTAAAATTGCTCACCCTCTGGTCGTAGACGTAGGTCACATTGACTGAACCACGTAAATTTTTGTGTTCTGTCCTATTTATTTTGTCTATCTTTATTTTCGTTACTATTTTTGAGTTATTAAATTCAAATCCGAGAGCATTTTATCTTAACAACATGTATAATAGGAACTTTATATTAACAATCACACAAAATTACACTCAAACAAATAATGATTAGACCTTAGAAGTTATCAATTAAACTAAACTTTAAATTCAACATAATCCTTATATGTAGTTTCTACAATTTTAACACAAAACTATATAAGTCAAGGCATGCACACAAAAGATCAATCAAAATATATATTTGACAAAATATCAATCTAACTGTAGTTGGAACATACTATATGTTACTTTATGAAATTTTATTTCTTGAACCAGAGAACTATCGAAATGTTATTTTGAAACTTGCTAAAGTTGAGAAAATCTACTAGATTCACTATTTTCTCCCTTAAAAATTATTTTCTTTGAGATCCTTTCGCCCCTCCTTTGTTCTTCCTATCTCTCGTCACTTAAGTTCTTAAAATTTGTTGAAAATGTTCAGATTTTCATTCTTTAAAAATGAAACTGTACAAGGTTTATTCAATTTGATCAAATGAAATTATGTAAAGTGATAATACCACCATTGGTTGATCAATAACACCTATTTGATCGACTGATATCACATTAAAATGCGATGATTCTCTCTATTTGCTATAAAATCACTCTAAAATCAATTCAAACTCTCAAGGTTACATTTACTTAATAAAAAATTTAAAATGTAACAAAAATTTTCAGCTTAAGTACAAGGAATAATAATTAGAGAATACAATATACTTGAAGCGTAAATTTTAGTCTTACACATATTTTTATATGCCCTATCTAACTCTGGATAATATGCTCCAAGAAGCGAGATAGTAAACTTATCATTCTTGTCTCGACTCATTTGATGCAAACAACATATCAATATATGCTTTAATATGTAGTCGGTCAAGTCTCCAAACAATCACCTCACACCATCCTAAATCATAACCATCCTAAATCATACACAAACATATTTAATACTCTCATAGGGTTTTAATTCTCATAAAATAACAAAACTGATCACCATAATATGCCAACAAAAATACGAAACAGCTAATGGCTACATCATAAATGCATTCACATAAAAGATCTTAAGTAATACTTAGTGGCATCTCGACATACTAAAACACATGCCACATGTATAATATGAATTTTATATTAACAATCACCTAAAAATCACAATTTCAACACTCAAAGTTACATTTCCTTTAAACAAAGCAGAAAATTACAGCTTAACTACAAGAAATAATAATTAGACTATGTGATGGGCTTGAAGCATAAATTGCAAGAACGTATGGTTAATACTAATCACTTGACACTTTTTCAGAGCAGAAATTAAGATTGTGAGATGGATGTAGTTGGAAGTGAGATAAACGATAATCTACTCAAATGTTTGCTTAAAGTGAAGCAACACATTAAATGAGTGCAGGAAACATAGGAATTCAAGACTCCCAACTTATATATGCAACTCTAACTCACATATTGCAGCAAAACAAGCTTAGATACATATTCACGACGCAATGTTTGTAGACAAGAACATGATCGTAAAGCAAAACAAATTAGGTCTGAGCATAGTAGATCTCCAGAACGTTTACAAGTTTGTCAGTTGGATTTTCTATTAACAGCTTAAAGCAAGTAAAATGTACATAAACGGTGAGAAGAGAAGTAACTGTTCAAGTACGTAAATGTGGGTAGAGAAGCCCTTTGGATGCTCATGCAATCGAAAACTAGAACTAACAAACCAAAATGGGAGTACAGAGAATGCAATAGGTAAAAAGAAGAACAGACTGAAGCTAATGATGAGCCCTGACCTGAATGCATGAACTCCTTTTCCAAGCACAACTGGTATGATTCAGGTGTTGGTATAGATTAAAACGAGAATAAATATACACATGCTTACATATAAAATATTTCACTCATATTCAAATTGTAAGCATTTCCCTAATCCTTGGAAAATGATGTCATTGTGTCTAAATATGGCATGTGTTTAAGATGACGGATTCAAAAACAGTGAAGGTAAATGACAGTTGGTTTTTTTACTTCGACTTCTTAACTGTTAACAGGAAAATTTCCATCTAAAGTACACCAGGCGTTTCCAACTTTACAACTGTTAACTTTCAAAGCACATTTAGCAACAAAACAGTTATTTTCAAACCTATGAATTTATCAAACGTCCTTTTCTTGTATATAGTTAGTTGCTTACTAAAAGCTATTTTCTTTGTGTTTTCTTTGAATTTAAAAAGTAAACAGTAATCACTGAACTTGAAATTTTTTTGGTTAACAATGAAAGCTCAACGAGTATGGAAGACATATATATACATACTAAAACAGAATCAGCTGCCATGGCCTGAAATTTAACAGATCCCTTCTGATTTCGTAGAAAATCTCTTATCAACATAGAAACTTCCAACCAGATGTTCGATTCCAACAAACCAGGGAAGGCAACAAAGGGCATGTATGTACTAAAGCAGCTAGCTCTTAGAGAAATTCCAGATCCTTGGAAGAGAAGAGTAATTAGTAAAGCAGATCTAAGGAGAGGGTGTTACAATCAAACTGAAACAGAAAGGAAAGAAGATAGATCTTACCATTGATTCAACCATCGTGCGCCTTCTAACTCTTTCTCCCTCCGTTGACTTTGGAACTCCTGGCTACTACTAACCCTTCATTTCGTCTATATGACGTAGAAAAGGAAGAGGGGGGGTCACTTTGGCATCTTCACATCTCTCTATTCGTACCTAAATGACCTGAACTGAAGGCCATAAACCCCAACACTATTTGAAAAAATTAAATAAAAAAGGTTAAAAGGATGGTTATGACCAGTAAACTAGATAAGACAACGACATCAAATTATAAGCACAATCTCATCCTAAAACTAAAAGGCTAAACAATGAAACGATTCTTTTTCTGTCTACGTTAGTCCTCCCTTGCCCAACGTGGCAAACGACGAAACGGAGGTGTTGTCTACTCCCTACGCAAATTTACGCGGTAACAAAGACTCACTTGTCCAAACCAAAAGAAAACAGAAACAACAGCTTCACCTCCGGACCGCCCATTCTCCCCACGTAGAACTATTACATATTGAAACACTCCCCTACAGTTCAACCCCGCAGCATTTCACCCGTCGACGAAAGATTAAATCTTTATTGGTCGTCCCAATTCCTTGTCTGTGTCGTTTTCGGTCAGTTAAGAAATGTGGCGTATTTGGCCGTTCGGACAGCAGCAGATTGTTGCGGAAGACGGTAAGAAACCTCAACAACTTGCCACCAGCTTCTTCAGTGCTAACAACGTTAAATTCTTTAGCAGTTCGCCACCGGCTTCCGCGCCGCCGTCACAACAGGAAGACTAGCTCTTTTGTCTTATTTACCCTTTCCCACCACCATCGGCGCCGTCCACCGCCGCCTTTTCGTACTTTTTATGTCTTACTGCCTCAACCTCCTTATAGTACCTCTTAGGATTGTTTCTGCTCCACCATTGCCGGTAATCGGCGCACTTGCCTCCACCACCTTCGACGCCTTTCAGCGTGATTTTTGCACCGGAGTCTTAGTCACCGATGTGGCACTAGAATTTACGGGCGACTTCGAGGCCATAGCGGCTCTATCCCCATGTCATAGCACCTTCTCAGTAGTAAAAACCTCTTGATATGTTTGTCGATTATGACTACAATCTCTAACTCACCATCACCATCACCATCAAGATCAAACTATATTCATCTCGAATCACCTTCAAATCACTCACGATCGTTGTACCTATAAGATCTTGCGGTATTCGATTGCATTGTTTGGATGGTTCTTAGATTATGCTTATTGTTATCAGGGATACTTCTTTACTATCTAAGGCTTATAGAATGGCTTCTGTTATCTGCTAAACTAGTTCAATTTTCGTTGGCAGATTCTGGAAATATAATTTCTTTTACTCCTGGGGAGCTGAACCGATATACGGATGAGTTTGATGAGAAGAACTCTCTTGGATATGGAGGATTTGGCCGTGTTTATGGTGGCACCATCCATGGAAGGGAGGAGAAGAACTTCAATGGCCTGCAAGTAGCCGTTAAGGTTTCTCGCAATGCCGAGATCAAAATGAGGACTCAGTGGGAGGTAAGCAAAAGAAGATTTTTAATTCTTGCATTGTAGTTTTTGCATTCTAGCCACACTGTTTAGGGCTAACTGTTGGACTAAATAAGGCTGTAGGATAGATCCCATAAAATAACGTTACAGGACGCACGCCCTTTTAAAACTCTAAAGGGATTCCCATGAAAGCAGCCCCTTCATTGTCTTAAAATGGTTCGGGCTCTCTCATCCCTTCTGTTCTTGAACCAGTTAATGACAATAGCAATACGATTATCATCAAATATTTGCTTCCGTAACAAACCCAACTTTTGTGCCACTCTGCCTTTTCCCCTGTTTTACATCGATCATTATAATGTGGGTCTGTTTTGACTATTTATGATTGGTCTTACTATTCTCTTTTTTCATTATACTTCTCTCCCATGTTCGTAATGAAAAGGTTGTATGTGTATTTTACTCCAGCAACAGAAATTAGTACCAAAACTGGATGTACTCTGTATTAGTAATTATACTAATCTTGAACCTTGTCGTTTTCCAGGCTGAAACAAGGTACCTGAGTGTAATTAAGCATCCAAATATCATTAAACTGATTGGCCATTGCGAAACAGAAGACAAGTATTACCTTGTCTATCCACTAATGGAAAATGGAAATGTCATGAGTAAATTACGAGGTAATGTCTAATTTCATACAAGAACCCGTTCTGCACTATTATTCATTTCCACTTGACATTTAAGCGTGATGACCTTTGAAGTATATTTTCATTCATTTCCCTTTCTTGTTATTGGATTAACTTCACTTTCTACTCATCTGGCTAATTAGTAGATTATATTTTCAGTAGTGAGTTTTACGTAAATTGGATCTGTGGCCACTCCAGTTATTGATTTTTCCAACAAATAATAATGCTAATTAGGAGTTAGGTTTTCTTTGAGCTCTTGTCAGCAGTAAACTGAAAATACTGGCCCTTATTTGACCAGAAAGGAAAAGTTAGCTTCACCAATCAGAATGTTTGTTTTAAGTGAAAACAAACATTTTGTAAATCTAATCAATTCATTAGCTTATAATGACAATTACTGTTCAAAATAGATCTTGACTGGAGAAGCACACTTAAGATCATCATTGGGGCAGCAGGTGCAGTGGAGGAGCTACACAGTCAATCGCCTCCACTCATCTACCGTGATCTGAAGCCTCAAAATCTTCTCTTGGATAAGGTCAAAAATACAAAATTTAGTAGAAATTTAACCATGTAATCAGTTGAAGACAGGATTTAATATGTGCGTCAACACTTTTGCTAAATCCTCTTGATACTGAACCAGGATCTTGTTGCAAAACTATCTGACTTCGGGACTGTCACAATAGAGGGAGAATGTTTGAGACTTGGCACTCATGGGTACACTGACCCGCTCATTCTGACCAATGGTAAGTTTCAAATTACACCATTCTGATGATTCTTATAGCCATCAATTAATGGAGTTTTGCTCAATCCACAGGAGAAGTTGGAACCAAACCAAATGATATCTACAGCTTTGGTGTGGTTATACTTCAAATGATTATGAAAAAGATGCAAGTAACAATTCCAGGCTGCCGTATGCCTGTGCACATTAGTGACTGGGCAAGGAGTGACTGCAGCATCAAAGGAGATGCAGTACATGAAAAGTTGAAGAGAACGGGATGCTCTATGAGGGCTGCCAAGGCCATAACAAAGCTTGGACTCGAATGTGTCAACGACAACACATTGGAGCGACCCACCATTGTTGAAGTTCTTGAGAGGCTTGTCAAGTTACGCGAAGAATTCAACAATGAGAGATCCATAATAAGGTTTGCAAAAGGTTTTATCAAGATATGATATGCACAAATCTCCATAAGCTTCGTACAGTTCTCATGGTAATATCTTATGATATAGTTTTATTACAGCTTACAAACAATTATATTTTATGGTTTGTTTCAACGGAACAGGAACAACTCTACATGGAATGTTTGTTATAGTTTTTCAATGTGTCTTTGGGTTATTACCTCATGAGATGTATTAATATTATTGAAAAAAAACTGTCTCTAAATTATTTCTATTTGTTATATAGTACTTATAATAATCATAAATATCACAATAATAATAGTTATATAGATTGGTTCCACTTACTTGCCACGGAGAGAGACGTATGGTTCATATTCAACCTTGGGAGGTAAAGTAGCTTTTTGACAAGTTTAGACGTTGCCTTAATTATTATGACTGTGTGGAAATGTAATTAGCTTGTGTTCAACTGGAAGCCGATTGAGACCATTGAATTTGAAACAAAGACGTTTATAGA
>JANVCL010383993.1:0-14954 GCA_026546855.1 Erythroxylum incrassatum
AAGCAAACTCCTTCTCGTAAGTTAAGAAGTAAGATTGGTTACTTAGGGCATCGGCATTTTCTTCCTTACAATCATCCATGCAGGAAAAGCAAGAAGTTTAATGGCAAGAGTGATCATCGACATATACCTAACTTACCAGATGGAGATGATGTGGTGGAACAATTATATCATGTGCATAATGTATGTTATGGAAAGCACCTCAACAATAAGAGGAGAACGAGATTGAAAGGAGAGTTTAATTGGAATAAAAAAGCATTTTTTTTATCTACCATATTGGCATAAGTTAAGATTGCGGCATAACTTTGATGTCATGCATATAGAAAAGAATATTTGTGATAATATCCTTGGTACTTTGATGAATGTTGAAGGTAAAATCAAAGATACAATCAAGGCTTGGTTTGATTTAGAAGATATGAACATTCAAAACGAATTACACTTGAAAAGACCAGCTGAAGGAACTATTGTGGCAAAACTTCCAGCGTACTAGACATTGTCCTCCGATAAGAAGAAGAAGTTTTGTGAGTTTGTAAAGTAGGTGAAGTTTCCAGATGGTTACGCATCTAATATATCTAGATGTGTTAATGTTGATGAAAGGACGATTATTGGACTTAAGTCTCACGATTGTCATATAGTATTACAAAGCGTGCCATCTTGAATAAAGATGTGACAGGTGTTTTAATAGAGTTGGGGAACTTCTTTCGTCCAATTTGTGTGCAAAGTTTGAATAAGGATGACGTACAGAAGATGTGTTATGAGATAACTTTAATCTTATGCAAACTTAAAATGATATACCTACCGACATTCTTTAATGTCATGGTGTATTTGGCTATTCATCTACCAAATGAAGCCTTACTTGGTGGACCAGTTACGTATAGATGGATGTATCCAATTGAGAGGTACTATTTAACTTTATCCTATCACTCTTAAAAGTTAACTACATAGTGTCCTATCTAATTTTGGTTAATCATTTGTTAAGATTCCTAGGTACACTAACGGGATTTGTTAGAAATAAAGCACGTCCAGAAGGGTTAATTGCTAAAACGTATGTTGTTAAAGAGTGTATGACATTCTGTTCAATGTATCTCAAAGGAATTGAAAGCAACTTCAACATGCCAGAGCAAATCAATGATATGGTTGATGGTAGTGACATATTAGTGTTCTTCCAACAATGTAAGCCTATTGGTGCTGGCAAAATAATTGCTCTTCCTACAAATGAGTTAGAGATTTCACTTTGTGCTTTTGAATTGTCATGAGATTAGGCCCTTTATTAAGTTTTTCTAACCTATTGTGAAATGAAGATATTTAATAAGTAGAGATATTTCATATAATCTTAATTCAATTTTTTTCATCCATTATGAGCACATGGATGAGTTGAGGAAACAAAATCCATTATATCTAGACAGAAGACATAGAGAACAATTTTCTTCATGGTTAAAGCATCGGGTGAGAAGAAGTTTTGTACGTGGACTACACTAATAATTACATTTTATTAACTAATTTTCATTTCTTGTTATAGATGACGACATTAACTAGCTCCCGTGAAGGAAATATCTTTGAGTCTTTGTATGCGTTAGCATATGGACCTCATAATTTGGTGCAGAAGTATATTGAATGCAATACAAATGGCATGCGATTTTGCACTGAAGCCCGTGATCTATGTAGGATTACACAAAATAGTGGTGTTGCAGCGTTAGGAAATTTCGGAAAAGATAATATTACATTTTATGGGCTACTGACTGATATTATAAGGCTTGAATATGTTAGGGGTAATAGTGTTGTTTTTTTTAATGCAAATGGTACGATCTTGGAAATTTGAATATAAGGCTCAACAGCATTGTAAAAAGCATCAACGTAACTAAGTTTTGGTTCAAAGATGACCCATTTATTTTGGCAAACCAAGAGAAGCAAGTTTTTTATGTGGAAGATTTATTACTCGGTTCAAATTGGCGAATTATGCAAGAATGAGAAGTTAGATGTGCGTATGATATCCCTTTGCATGGTTATGAAGAAGATTCAAATGACGTTGAGGAGTCTAATGAAGTTCCAGTGGAAGTTGAGGAATGTTTGTTAGAGTTTTTAGATTGAAATGATATTGATTTGTTGTAATACATAATGTTTTATTGAATTCCGAGCAATGTTTGAATGATGATTTGGACGACTTAGAGACAAGCAGTAGTGAGAATGAATGTGATATTGTATTGGAAGAGTCCACCGACGACGATGATGAACACATTCTTATTATGCAATTGAACCTTTGTTGTTTTATCTTCATTATTGTATGCAGATTTTAAGAGAATCTTGAGTTGTTCCTTTTTAGTGCTTAACCTTTTGCATTTGGTTTGAATCCGTTCCTTGTTATTTAGTTTGGCTTAAGAATGCTGATTTAGTAATGGTCCTACAGTTGGCATTTGTGTTTGTTTTAGTTAACTAGTAATTAAAATCAAAGATCCAATGGACAAGTAGGCTCTAAACATATCACAGACAATGTAATTTTCATTGCTTCTTGAAGAGATAGGCTTGTCCCCTTTGGGTAGTTGATAGTATACCTTGCATTGCTTCTAGAAGTGGCAGTGAAGCTAAAATTCGAAGCAGAATACAAACGTTCTATCGTGCATTTCTCTTGCTGTCCTCCTCCTTCCGTTAAACCAATGTTGTACTTCCTACGTATTATTTTGTAATTGTTAGCTCTTTAATTGTTCTCATTGCAATGGAAACCACATCAATGCTTCTCCACTCCAAAACAATTCGTTTTCGTTTCATTGTCACGGAAAACTCCATAAAGGACTAAGGTAAATTTTTTGCTAGGCATTTTAACAAACACTTTCAGTTCTATGTACCCAATTCCAATTTTCACTCTCCTTTAAACAATCCACCAAATTCGTTATTATCACAAAATTACATAGCATCGTTGCCTAAGAGGTCCCAAATTTTAACTCCTCTCGAGTGCTCCTACTTTAGCTCTACAAGCCCAGACTCTTCCTGGAATTACCTATTGTTGAAAGTGTTCAAAGACCTATCTTTCAAAAAATTAGGAGATACCCTTTTGCAGATAACCCCGATTGATGTCATTAAGTGGTCTGGTTTCTTATCTATTGTAAATGCGGCCTCATAATGGATTCCTTCTCAATCCATTTTTTGGATTTTTACCTGGAGTTGGTTGTTTTGGCCTTGGTTTGTGGCTATATCACTTGTAGTTTACTGGATTTATTGCTTGTACAAACATTCATTAGGTGAAGCAATTATCTTTGAACAAGTTGTTGTTGTTACTTCACTATTTACTTGGTTGACTCTTGTTCCTCCTGCCCATTTCAATGGCTATGGTCAGTTTTGGAAACAAGAACATATACTGAATAATGATTGTGTTGTTTTGGAATTGTACTATGGTTCATGGAGAAAATGTACTAAATAATGAAAATGTAGTTGTTGGAATTGTACTATGGTTCATGAGGAAAATAATGGAATTATACTATGGTTTTTCTTTCCAAGTAAATTTAAGGATGATTTTTCTCGTAATGATCTTTTGTTAAATTGAAGATTAAGAGATCCAAGTCGATAAATAAATTAGTCACTTAGGATACTTGTACTTATGCCCTTCAAACCAATTCAGTAGTTTCTGGCCTCTGTTTTCTTCGACTTCAAAAATATGTCAAAGTTATCTATAGTGTGCACTTAAAGCATCCCTTCTGAAATGCCTACCAAATCCTACTGCTTTAGATTCCTTATCAAACAAATCATTCCAAAAACATATGTAACAGATCCAGTATACATTTTTAGTGTATGATTCTCACCAAGGTTCATGCTTATCAATAGATTGCATCCTTCTAATATTTGCACCCTACAACATCAGTGTAGTATCATCACTACAAAAGAAATGCAGTCTCCCTTAGTTCAGCTTCCCATATCCCTGATGTTTTTTTCTTTGTGATCGATATTGTAACATCCTGTTTCCATCCAAAGGGTTAGAACCCTAACGAACTCGGATGTCATTTTCGATGTCAGGTTCGGGTCGCGTGGGAGTGGGGTGTTACAGATATCCCTGATGTTTTTTCTTTGTGATATACAACAAGTGTCATTCTAACAAACAGATGTTATAGGTTAGTAATATTGCATTTTGCATAAATATTGCATCAATACCCACTTCACTTGCATCTACCTTAATATTTCAAAATTTTTGAAATAACCAATATAAAAGCCAAAGTGGGAGTTATCCTTAATTCTACAAAAGCCTTGTCAGGTTATTCATTATAGAATCCTCTAAATTGCTTTTAATTTGTAGGTATTGGCCAATTGTTGGCCGTCTCCACTTTCTTAAAATCAATAGGAACCCCTTATGCATCAATTACATGCCTTAAATATTATATTTAGTTACGTGCAAAAGAACACTCACTAGCCTTCGAATATAAGGAATGGTCACTCAACACCTTCAACACTTAAATGCTCTATATGTTGCTAAAAAGAGGTGCTATAAACCAAAAGAACACTCATTAGCTCTCTTGTTTTTCTGATTTCAATCCCTTGAAAACTGACTAGTCTTTTAGTTTCTACATGGTATTGTGTAAAAGCTTTGTCTCTTTGCTGGACTAAGTGTTGTATATACGGTAACCCTTATGTTTTTTTGATTTCCATCTCTTGAGAGTATAGTGATGCAGTATAGAAAATAAGTGATGCAGTATAAAAATATCTGAGAATTTAATGAAAACGCTTGTGAATTTGCTATATAGCGACAATTTAATTTTCATCCTCAGCTAAAAATTTCTATTTGAAACAAACAGGAATTGTTAGGGTTAAGGTTTTCATATTCATAGTCAATGGTTCATAAGTAATCATAGAGCCAATTAAGCATTGCATATTCGATATTTCAAAAAAGGGATCTTGCAAATAGTGACTTGCAATGTCCAGATTTTAGAGGGAGTCATAAAATGCATTGCTTCTGCTTCTATCTTTTCGAACAAACAATATACATCTTACAACTTCCTAATTTGTAGATAGAATAGTAATATCATGATGATAATGATCTGTAGATAGAACAGTAATATCATGATGATACTGACACTTGCTCATTGATTTTGTACCTAGTGAACTAGTATGGTTGTCAATTTTTGTTGTTTGCTCTTCTCTGATAGATATGTAGTCTCTAAAACCACATTTTGGGATTATTTATCTACATCAGGTCATTTTCAAGTTTTATAATCTTTCAGCAGTGAACATACGTGTGACTAGTATAATAGTCAATTTTTTCTATTTTCTTTAAATATGGTTGGTGAATATTACTTTGAAATCTAATGTCGAATTGAATGCAGGTAATTCACATAGGACCTAGTCTACCCAAGAAGAAGAATAAGCCTGCACTAAGCAGCTTAGTATTGATACAACTGTAGTCACGGTATCGTCAGCTTCTTGGAAGTGTAGCTATGAGACATCTGCTTGTACACAGCCAGAAGATCACACGCCTGAACCTTCTGAGCCTACTCCAACACCAAAAGATGTCACATATACTCATCCTAGAGATAAGAATCTACAACTTTCCAATATGCAACGCAATATTAGTTCTCCATCAACTTCTCAAGAGATGCCTCCATCAAATTCTCAAGAGTTGACTCCAGCTTCTTATAATCAACCACCAGTAAAGGACACGAGCCCTTTTCCCAGTATTAGTACTACCTCTACAAGCGCTGCAGGTATGATCTTTCACATCACATTGGTGAAACATACAAGTTTAATAATTTCGTTTATCTAATCAATTAAGAGTATGTTATATGCTTATTGTAAAATATTCCTTTGAAATATTTTAGGATCCACGACTGATTCGAAAAAGACAAGGGGTGTCACAAAAGGACACGAATTCCCAAAGATTAATAAGGTGATAGGTAAGAGATTGGATATAGAGATCTCCCCTGAAGGACGACCAACGAACTCAGTATAGTCTGCCAAATTATTGAGTGAGATTGGTATAATATCCTAAACTTCCTTACCTGTAAGAACAAAATGAAAAAAAAACTAATGAGGAGTTGGACATTACATTTGATAAGTTTGATGTAAGTATTATAAAACTATCTAATTTGTAAATGCTTTCCATATGCCTAAAGCTTTGACCAATAATTTATCATTTTTTGCAGTAAAAGTTGGAAGTTACGGGAATGAGGGTAGACAATGAAGTACATACCAAGCACGGAAAGGAAGTTAAGCCGCATAATGTCATAGTGGCAAAGTGGATGGATTTATGTGAATATTGGGAGCAATTAGTTACAAAGGTTAGTTAATTTGATCACAAAACTTAATTTCACAACTTTATTAACAATTGATTATATTTTAGTATTTACGAATTGTGATTTATAGTTTTTATAATAGATTTTGTTACGTCTACGATTAGGAAAAAAGTCAAAAAGCCAAATTGGCTAAGAGTCAGGACAAATGTTGATGAAACTCCGGCTCCAAGGCCTTTGTAGCGATACGACATGAAATTGTGAGTTATTATCTTTTTAATTATATTTTACTTTGATTGACATTTCAAACTTTATAATAAATATTACCATTAATATATTTATATACAACAAAGTGACAAAGATGGAGAAGAGTGTGACCGGATGAAGCTATGGTATCATACTCATTATGATGAAAGTAAAGGTCAACGAACAACTATCGAATGCAAAGAAAAATGGGTGAGTACATAATTCATTTACAAATATTTCTTAAATAACACTGTGCATGTAATTAATTCTTACTTTTTTAGGAATTAATATGTAAGGAATTGACACATTCAATAGGACAAGGTCATCCGATGACAGTGGATGAAGTGTGCGACAAAGTCTTGGGCACTAGATCAGATTACGTTGCTGGCATAGAAATTAGGCCTCTTCCATAAGGGAAGACTTCGTTCAGAAAGAGACTTCGAGATGAACTAGAGGAGTCGAAGAAGGTTAATTAGGGGTTACAGTCTCAAGTTGATGAATTGAATAAAAAAGTTGAACAAATGTAGGATCGATTAAATACCGAAGTCAAACAACAAAAAAAGGCCTTGGAACTTTTATGTACTACATATAATATTCGTTTAGATTAGATATGTACTCATATTGATATATTAATTACTTATGACTTATTGTTTATATTAATTACTGTATTATGACATGTTTAGGAATTGCAATTAAATAATAAATTATCTGCACATATTAAATTCTTCTTATACATGAATAATTATTAAAATGAATGGTATACTAAAAAATTGAAGAATTATTAAATAAATAAAATTTATAAATAATATTGAATAGTTATTAAATAAATAAGATTTAAAAACATTTGCTATTAAAAAATAATTATTAAAATGGAAAAATAATTAAATTAAAATCATTTTCAGAAAATTGAAACAAAAAATAAAAGAAAAAATAATTTTTAAAATTGAAAAATTATTAAATTATAATTATTTTCAGAAAAATAAAAAAGAAAAAAATAATAACAAAAATTTAAAAATTATTAAATTAAAATTTTTTTCGAAAAAATTAAAAAAGAAAAAATTATTAAATTAAAATTATTTTCAGAAAATGAAAAAAATAAATTAACTGTATGACGTTTTCTATTACAATCCACAATGTTTTCTTCAGCATTTTGCGATGTTTTCTAAAAACGTCACAGATTTTCAGTTTCCATAATGTTTCTAAAAAACGTCGCGGAATAGGTTACAATCTGCTAAATTTTCTTAAATTGTCGCAGAAAGTCCTACCTTCAGTGACGTTTTTTAATACATAGCGGAATGAAAGTGCTTTACGCGACGTTTTTCATAAAACGTTGCAGAAACCTTTTGCCTGCACGACATTCCGTAACGTTTTTGTGACATTTTTTAAAACATCACAAATTGTATTCTGTGACATTTTTGAACATTCTGTGACATTTTAAGAACGTCATAAAAGGCCTTGTTTTCTTGTAGTGTTCACCTATGCCCTAGGGTTGGCATAATATTACTAGAAAAGAACATTCCGTACCTATTTTTCTCTCCCCTTAAAAAATTCATAGCTCATGACTTGAGTAGTTCTTGGTGGAGAAATCATGTTATAATCTTAGTATCATCCCTGTATAAGTCATTAAAGTATTCATAGTGCCTAATCATAGATATCTATTGATATGATAGTTATAGTCCTTCTTGACCACCATTGGAAATTGTTTATTGCCATCTCTTTTATTAACTTTAAGGCAGACTCTCCAATTTTATTATTTAACATTCCATAAGTTGTAGCATCTTTCATCTACCTTATAGAGTGTAACATCCCATTACTTGTGGGAAGGTTAAAATAGTAAATGTGAGTGATTTATAAGAGGCTTAGAAATGCTTCTTCATGCTCATGCATAATATGACATATGCATATACATGAATAATGAATTTTTCTACACATGAAAATACTTGTACATGCATTCATGAATGATTCCGGGTATAATTGAATTGAATTGGGATTTTTGGAAATTTAGTGAATTTTGAACTTATCTATATTGGAAAATATTATTGACTAGTGGGATTATAGATGTATATATCGTGAATGTTGGTGAATTGAGGATTTATTTTCGGAATTTATAGAGTATTATGGAAAATAGGAAAAAGAAGATTTGGAGATAGTTGGATGGTAAAGATAGAATTAACGAAGTTTAGTTCAAAAGAAACTTGGTTAGAGCGTAGACCATAGGAGAGTGACAAGTGTCAAGTTGCTTGTTGTACTTTTGTTAGAAGTAGGTTACTGTTCTCTGAGAGTTGAAAGGTTAAGTTGTGTCCAGATGACTTTGTCGTAGTCACCTTCTTCGAATTTCCTCCCAAATACATAAAGTTCTTCCCCAAACACCTTCTAAGAGATTTTAGTGTTTCTCCCTTTTCCTAAATCAATCCCACCTTGTGAAGTGTTTAAGAAAAATATGAAGATGGTTAATATTCACAGTGGATTACGTATTTTGTATGGAGTTAGGGCTTAAAGATGGTTGAAGCTTCTAGAGTCTTCAACAAGTATGTAGTGAATAAAATTGTTAGAGTTGTGGATTTTTGAAATAAAGTTGATGAATTTATTTTCAGTGCATATTCATGGCATTTACGTACATTTATATTCTTAAACACTGTGTCAAGGGGTGAAAATTGTGGATAGGGTGTTATTTTGTTTTTGATGTATTGTTAGTGATCAAATGCTATGGAAATGGTTTTTGGAGTTTAAGTAGCTTTGAAATGGTTGAAGTAGCTTTGAAATGGTGTGTAGCGTTAGTGTAGAAGATTAAAGTTTGGAAAGGTGAAACATGTTCTATTTTTTTTCACTGTGCATGTATGAATATATAGGTGTTCATACGTGAGTTTATGAAAACTTAGAGATGCACAAGAAAAGGTTTTTGAGTTGAGGAGTATAGACGTATCATTTGTGAAGGAGTATCATCTTAGGTTGACTTCTGCTTTATCTTAAATTGACCGCTTGTATCGTCTTAGGTAGACTTCTGCTTCATCTTAAGTTAACCATCTGTATTATCTTAGGTTGACTTCTATTTCATCATAAGTTGACCACTTGTATCATCTTAGGTTGACTTCTACTTCGTCTTAAGTTAACCATCTGTATCGTCTTAGGTTGACTTCTACTTCGTCTTAAGTTGACCATCTGTATCATCTTAGGTTGACTTCTGTTTCATATTAAGTTGACCATCTGTATTTTCTGTGATGATGTCATATCATCTGTAGAGACGTATCGTCTTTGATGATGTCGTATCGTCTGTGATGACGTCATATCATCTTAAGAGTTGCATCGTCTTTAGTTGACTCTAATTCGTCTGCTTCTCGAATTCATCTACTTCTCGCATTCATCTGCTTCTCGCATTTGTCTGCTTCATGCATTCATTTGCTTCTCGCATTCGTCTGCTACTCACATTCATATGTTCTCACATTTGTCTGCTCTTGGCCATTCGTCTGCTTTTGGCCATTTGTCTGCTTTTGACCATTCATCTGCATCTTGCTCTCGTCTGCTTTTTGCTTTGTCTGCTATCTGCTTTGTCTTATGTGGACAGAACCTTGTTTGATTCTTTCAGCCATAACTTTGTCATTCGACCTCCAAATGACCTGATTTATGAAGTATTGGATTCATAACACAATTCTCTATCCCTCCATAGAAATTATAGCTATTGGATTTGACTCAAAATAGATTAATGTAATCAAAGTAAGGGTATCGATTGGAAGAGCATGAACTGGATATTCCACTGAATATACTTAAGTATTTTGATTTTATCTAGATCTATAAGATTCCAAATGAGATGATTTTTGGTTTTGGAGTAAACTAGAGGTATAAGGAGTCGAATTATGATTCGATCTCTAAGATGTTGAAAAAGTTCTGTATAGTACACTATTTTTGAATATGAACAACCTTATAATGTTTGAGGCATAACTTCCAAATTACTGAACCAAATTGGGTGATTTTTGGAGTTAATGAGAAAGGAACAGAGATTTTAATGGTTTTAGTGAGGCACAAACCTAAGTATAAATTATATTTATATGAGTTTTGGATATGAGAATGATTTTGTGATGAAATTGATGGAATGATACCCGGGATTGTCATGAACATGCATTGCACATATTTCATGTCATTCATATACATTATTGTTAATGATTGTACAAATATTACGATAATTGTGTATGTTGTTTGATATAAAGGAGCAGTTGGAACGTCAACCTCTAGACATTGTCGGTCCATCTAGGCAATAACATATTGGAGCATACTGTGAGTCAACTTAGATGATTTCCTAGGATTGATTTGTTTTGAATTGATTTGATTTGTTAAACTTTCATATTCTTGAATTGTTTTTGAGTTTTGGACTTGAAGTTGAAGGAGTTTGATAGTTGGGCATGTATTGGAAGTGTTTTGATTTGATATGAATTTCTGAATGTCGTTTGATTCTCAACAGAAGTTGAATGCCAGACTTAGGTCCAATGATTATGAGCTTTGTTCGAGCATCATATGTGATATATGACACATATGTATTTGATGCATTTCATAAAATGCATGATCAGATAAAGGCGTTGTGACTTGAGTTGCTAGTATGAAACGCTTCCACGTAGAGCCTTGCACCGTGATTTTTGATTCTGCACATAGAGCTATGCTCTGTGATTCTGTTTTGACTGAGCCCTATGGGCCAGTATTTGTATAAGTTGTGTTAAGAACTCGGTCACAATAATAAGAACGAATGTGAGTCTCATGAATATAGCATTCATATAAGATTGAAATTGATCAATGTTTTGCAAAGCTACATTTGACTATATGATATGCCCTGTTATGTGAGTATCTGAAAAATAAATGTAGGTTTATAATGACTAATTGTGTGATATATGATGTGTGTATGTGATCCGATGAAATTATCAATGATGGTTCACTCATTGAGTTCGTAAAACTCACCAAAATTGCAAGGTTGTCTTTTTAGGACCGATAGATGACTTTAGCTATAGAGAGTCTCTACCAACCGTGTGGATTGTGATTGGTAAGAGAAGTTATGGCTCAAAGGTCAGTCAGCTAGGACTTTTGGACAGATTAGTTAGATTGGGAATATCTTCCTCTTTCATGTAGTGCCTTTGTATTAGGTTTTGATGATTTACATATTGAAAATGTTGAAAGATACAATGTAAACATTCGGTTTTATGAAATGAAATGAGGAAAAAAGTTGATTTTAATATATTATGGATTTTCTTATGTTGCTTTATAAGTGAATCACGATACCATGCCATATAAAGTGAATGTAGTCATCGATCGTAGCTCGCCCTTATTGTATGATATGTACTGAAATGACCTTCGGGTGTCCCAGTATGTACCTTGCGGTAAGGGGTCGCTACATAGAGTTATCCACATCATTATATAAGGTTTAGACTAGCATCTAAGCAAGAAGGTGATGAGAATTAAGAATCGACTTAAGCTACCCATGCTTTAAAACAAGGGATCCATAAATAGAGGATCGGAAAGGTTGCAAAAGGTTTAAGTGAAGCACCAAAAGTTAGAGGAGATTCGTTAAAGAATATTAAAGGATCATAAATAAGGAGTAAATAAAATGAGGCTAAAGAAGTTCCAAATGATCTAATGGTGGATCTTTTTGCAAGGACTAAAGCTTGGTTACCTCAAGAGACTGAAGTAATTCCTATAATTTTGATTGGGATGAAGAGGAAGCTTTGAGCAAAGATAATATAATATAATAAATGTCGATTTCATATTGATGTCTAATGCTAGTCATGTACTGAAATTTAGAGGTTTAAGAAACAAAATGTAACAAGTGTTGAATTCATATTGGTGTTCAACATTATTCTTGCCCTAGATTTTTTACTTTGACAAAGAGAAGGAAATAAGTGCTAGAGTGATCTTATGATTGACCCAAACATATCTTTATCGATTTTGTAAAAAAACAATCCCTAGTGTTCTTCCTAGATTGGCACCAAACTCGTGGTTTAGCTATTTAAGGTTTTGAAATTTTAATTTTTTTCCTTTTTGTACTTTATTTCACAAGGTTTTACATCCCTAATATTTTGTTCTTGAATTCTTTTGTTCACATTATCAATATTCTTATATCTTTTTACTATATATCTTTTCAACAAAAAATATAGTTATAAGTCTCTTATTCCTTGTTTCATAATATTAAATGTTAATAAAAGGAGATAAAACAATTGTCAAGGTTTTGCAAATATAAGCTTATAAAAATTCCTAGATAAAATCTGCATAAAGAGTTGGATTGCATTATCATTTACAAGTAAGATTTTCTATTTCTTCTACATTAAGAACAAAGTACTTTATAAAATATGTACATTCACTTATCTTTTTGTTCTCACTTTTTTGTTGTTTAAGACTTTCTTAACTATTTCTTCTTCTTCTTCTGCATTTTATCTAATTAGATTATATAGAACCTACATTTTTTCATTTTCGATTTCCTTTTTCTTAGCCTCTAGTTGCATTTCTTCTTTTGTTCTATATAATTTGCATCTTTGGTAACTATTTAACAAAGGAGAAGCCTAAAACTAGATTTCTTGATCAATTAATGTATGTTCACAAAACCTTTAGTCAATATTTCAAGTTATAAGGTAGAGTAAGTTTGAGAGATAAAATGTTAGGGAGTGTAACATCCCTTCCCCACATAAAAGGTGAGGACCCGAAATTTCAGCATAGGAGCATAAAGAGAAAGTTAGACAAGGCATTTTCTTGCTCATGCATCACATTAGCATATATGCACATAAATGCGGAATATTTTCGCATAAAGAGTGGTACATGCATTCATTGACAACTTCCGGGTATAATTGACATATAATGTGAATGTATTGAAAATGAGAAGTAGAAGGAGTGGAAAGAGTGATTTTGGTATGAGTTATGATAAGGAAAGATTTAGAAACAAGATTGGTAGTAATTTGGAAAATATTGACTGAGTATGCTTCAGTCTTTTAGCCAGAACGTTTTCTCTGGTTATCCAAATGAGATGATTCTTGATTTGGATTAAACTAGAGATATATGGCTACATTTCGTTTGAATACATCGAATTCCAATTCTGTCTCTAAGAATCTCAAAAGTTGTCACAAAGTTAAGAATTGATGCAGTATGTTGGTGTATGAAGGGAAAATTCGCCTTTGGACTTTAGGGACAAATTTGGGATTGATAAAAATGGATTTTGGTAACGATTCCTTTTGTAAAGTTATAGATATTTCATTTATCTTTCAAACGGTATATTATATGAAAAATTTGGATATTAGAGTCAAAATTTATGACCCTTATAAGTAGAGACGTTCTAGGCAAAAAGTAGGCGCAAAAATCAGACACAAAAAACAGACGGAAGAAAGCAGACGATAAAAAGCAGACGAAAGAAAGCAGACGATAAAAAGAAAATGAAAGAAAGCAGACAATAAAAAGTAGACGGAAGAAAGCAGATGATAAAAAGTAGACGGAAGAAAGCAGACGATAAAAAGCAGACGGAAGAAAGTAGACGATGAAAAGCAGACGGAAGGAAGTAGACGATAACAAGCATACAAAAGAAAAAGTGAGATGATACAGAAGTAAGACGATAGAATTAGCCTTTGATGTCTTCAGGAAAGTTGTAGATCTTGAAGTCTTCTTTCCAATGGTCTAAAAACGAAGTCAATCTAACATTTGTATCAAAAGTTATGAATACATAAGTAAGACGATAGAATTAGCCTTTGAGGTCTTCATGAAAGTTATAGATCTTGAAGTCTTCTTTCCAATGGTCTAAAAACGAAGTTAATCTGACATCTGTATAAAAAGTTATGGCCATAACTTCTTCTGTTTGAGTCTTTTGGCCATAACTTCTTCTCTAGGCATCCAAATGATCTAATTCTTGAACCATTGGATTCATAAGACATTTATCTACATCTCCCCCAAGAATCGAAGCTATCTGAAATGAAATGAGAAATATTGAGTGAAAAGAGTGATACAGGTCCAGTGAGTGTTATGCTACTTACCATACTTCGGTATTTTGATGATTTTCGGAGTTTTACTGATCCAAATGAGATGATTTTTTATTTGTGGCAAAATAGAGACATGGAGTTACAAATGGTATGGAGAACTTGGAATCTAATTCAGTCTCTAAGATGTTTAAAATTTAGATGGAAGTTACGCATAGTCTATTGTTATGGACAAGAATAGTCCAAAATGTTTGAAGTGTATCTTCTTAATCACTAATTCAAATGGAATGTTTTCAGTGGTATTAGAAACTTAAGACAATAAGAGATATTTTTTGGAAGAAAGTGTTATGTTAGAATAGTCAAGGATACAATTGACAAGACACTTAAGGACAAAAGACTTACGGCATAAATGGAAGGGCAAATGAGACAATTTTCATTCATTAATGGCATAATTGGAAAAAAGAATTGTTGTCTTGCTTATAAATGAAGAAGAACAACGAGAATGAGAAGATTCTAGAGAAACAAAATGTGTGGACACGAAAAGGGAGAAATATCATGAAGAAGAGAGAGAAAGAAG
>JANVCL010384091.1:0-14942 GCA_026546855.1 Erythroxylum incrassatum
AGAGATCAATTTATGACTAAAACATCGGGGCATGCTCAATGAACATGTTTCAATTTCATTTTCCAGCTTTTAACTCCCAATATTTCACATACAATCCCTCTTGTGTCTAAACCATCTTTTCTATTTCTTTTCAAATTCAAGGATTTTCCTCTTTTCTACACATGAATAATCGCCAATAATTTCTTATTTAACAGTTCTAACTTACAAAAAGGTTCGGGGTCCAACAAATTTTTATTGATATTGTAGGCCTTTATATTTTGATTTTGGTTAAAAATTATTTTGTTTTAATCCAAACTTGAATGAATTGAGGATCTTGGATTATTTTATGAATGTTACAAGAAAACCAAGAAAATTGGGCAAGACTGGGTGTCACGCCTATGAATCTTTTATCACGGGAATGACAAGAGAGTCATGTCCATGACACGACTCTCTCTTTTCACAGTCGTGAAAAAAGAGTCACGCCCATGACAAGGATGTCATGGGCGTGATAAGAGAGTCACCCTTTGATGCCCATGACTCTCCTTGTCATAGGCATGACAAGGGTTCACACTTATGACAACCATTGTCGTAGACATGACAATGGCTCTCAAGGGGGTGACAAATTTTTCACACCTATGCATGTTCTCTTATACTGAAGTTAATGTCACGTGTCACACATGTAGGTTGACGACGGGTTAAAACAAAACCTAAACCTAGACTATCGAGAGAAACAGAAAAGTTTATATAAAGAAAAGAAAGGTTGGAAAAAAGATGGAGGTGGAGAACAAAACATAGAATAGAGGAGGAGAAAAACTAGATAACAGAGATAGAGAAAAACCAAAGAACAGAGGCAGAGAAAAGAAGAGAAACATAACAGAGAACATAGTAGGGTAAGGAAGAGAGAAAAAAAAACAGAGAGGTGGGAACTTGTAGTAAAGGCAGAAGGAGAGAGCCGACGCTAGAGAAGTTGAGGTTGGTAGGAGATCCACCGCCAGATTCCTCAACCAAGAGTCCATTTTGTTTATTGATTATTTTTCATCTCTTCTGTTGTTGTGGAACTCACTTATTTTCTACTGAATTAATTTCTTCTATATGTTGAACCTATTTTCCTCTGTTAGTGCTTTGATAGTCCATTTTTGTTTATTTAATCAATTTATTGCTTTGATACTTCTCTATTACTTTTAACTATGGGATTGTAGTGTATGAAGATGATGAATTGTGTTTATTCCATAATGGGCTAATTATTTGTTCTTAATAATTAATGTAACTAATTTAGTAGATTATGCATGATGAAGGGACTATTTTATTGTCTTATTATTTGCTATAGTTTCTGAGCTTATTTGATGTAATAGTTTTGGTATTAAATGAAGAATTGAGAGAAGAAGTTTAATATTAGAACAAGAAACTATAGACGCTTAAGTTATGAACTACAAATATATTAACTTAAGTGGGTAATTATTAGCTGGGTTTTCATAATTGAGTTGGATAATAAACTTGTTGAATACGATAGTTAGATTTAGTTTATTATTTGAATTGATTTTAGAACCCAATTAGTAATTTAGCAAGACAATTATCCAATTAATTATCCTTAGTCATGCATAGGAGATTAAATTCATGAAGTTAATTCCTCAAGATCTCACCATATCGATTAATCAAATTGTTCTTTAATTTCTCAAGATCTCACCACATTGATTATTCAATTTGTTATTTGCTTCTAGTTAAATTAGTTTACTGATCAAGTGGGCAAGTTTTACAATTTTTAATCCCTTAATATACCATAAGTGCACAAGTCGTGAGTGTAGTATATGAGGTATCGATACCTCGAGGAATTGGTGAACTAATCAAATTCTAAGTTGTTGAAGGCCTAAAGGATAATTAAAATGAAAAGAAAAACTAAACAGAAAAGTAAATAAGCGAATATGTATTGATTGAAAATGAAATTGTAAAATTAACACAAAGAAATCAAAATTGAGCACCACCAATGAACAATAAAAAATCACACAAGGAAGATTAGTCGATTATGAGAAGGGGGATTTATCCTATCATCAAATGCTAACATGATTACTTTTGAGTTAATTCGGTATCAACCCTAAACTTTCAAAGGGTGGATTACTCTCTCGAGTTATAATCATTAAACCCTAATTGAATTATGGAAAGCCTGCACATCCAATTAGATCATAAACCCTTTAATAGACTATCGGGTCCTTACACGAGATCTCTTTTTATATAAATTACCGATTTGATTATTTGTGTGATCTAATAGATTGTTTAACTCTCATTACCTAATCTAATTATTTTGATATTGGTTCACTCTCTCGATTTGTTACTAAAGCATGCAAATACAACAAATAATCATAATACTCAATGTATTAACATCAAAAGAAATCACATTAACATTGATTCAAGAACAAAACCCTAAAGGAGTTTAGATCATCATCATCAAACCCAAATCCATCTCAAGCATTCAATAGAAAGAATAACAAAGATGAAATGAAAATGTCACTTGAAAGGGGTAGGGATGGACCAGGAAGACAACAGTAGTAGCAACTCTTCTTCTTCCTTCTTCCTCTCTCCTTTTTTTCCTTTTCTTCTCCTCCCTTATATCTTTCTCAATGTAGTAAAATGGAGGCTCTCTTCTAGGGTTTCTTCTCTTCTATTTTATATTCTTTTCTATTTAGGTTACAAACTAGGTTTTACCTTGGCCTAAAAGTCCAAAATATCTCTCAAAAAGTTAAGTTTAGAAGCCGATTCGCATATACTATCGTACAGGTCACGATCGTGGCAAGCTGATTTGGTCTCTATCACGACCGTGGTCGGACATCCTCCGAATCTCTTCAATTCTTCAATATCTAATCTCAAATACTAACAAATACTTCAAGGCATCTCAAATACATAAAATTAAAGATCAATAGCGTGCTCTAACCCATATAACACTTAAAAACATAAATATCTAACCAACACACATAATTCTAAACCTGAACATATATGAATTAATTAGTTAACCACTAAAAATATACTAAAATGATTGCTAAAACTTCATGCAACCTACAACAATCATTTACGTTTAGTTTAGTTGCTTAATTTTCTTTAAAACCTTTTACTCAACAAATCAGGATATAGTTTTTTGGATTGCATTTGCCTTTATTTTTATTCAAAGTTAATTTGAGTGAACCAATTTCACCTCTTTGAGAGATGACCTTGGGTATTCAACTACAATTACCTTATATACTTACGAGTATGATAGCCTAGGTTTTTAGAACTTATTTTGGCACAACAATTTTTTGGTGCCATTGTCGGGGAGATGTTTAGTGTTTATACTTAAATTAATTTTGATCGTTTTGTCTTTTCATACATACATTTTTGTTGTGTTATTTTGTTGATTTGTTTTAGAATTTTTTTATTAATTTAGTGTTGTCTTTATTTTGTTTATATGAGAAAAGGAGGTCTCTAGAAAGTAAACTCATTCCTTTTATTGATAATGTGCATCAGATAAGAGAACCTCAGGTGAACTTTGAAGACAATCTCGTGGAAACCAAGCCTAAAGATTAAGAGATAGGTGAAAGATAGGTGATTGGTACTGCCACTTCATGTATATGTTTGGGAAAGGCAGTCAAAAACTATGAATTAAAGAGCATCCATTACAACATGTTGCCTTTGTTCTATGGAGTTCCCAATGAAGACCCATTAAGCTTCATTCAAGAATTCTATACCACTCTCTAGATATTTCCTTTAGATGGCTTAAATAAAGATCAACTCAGAATGAGATGCTTTCCATTCACATTGAAAGATTGGGCCAAGGCATGGTTGATGGCCCTTCCATTCGTTTCATTGATTACATGGGAGGAGGTGTTCAACAAATTCATAGGAAACTTCTAATCCCACCAAAAGACCTTTGAGTTGTGGATGAAAATATCTACCTTCTCACAAATGGAGGGAGAGCCATTCCATGAGGCATGAGAACACTTTAAACTTTTACTAATACAGTGTCCATACCATCATTTTCCACTTCAAATGCCAAACCAATCCTTCTATGATGGATTAACACAACAATGTTAGTATATAGTGGACAATGCAGTAAGAGGAGCTATAGGAGATAAGAGTACCAAAGAGACATATGAAATCTTTGAAATGTTAGGGGTCAACTCCCATCAAAAGAGCAAGATGGGGAGAAGAGTTGGGGTTCATAAAGTGAACTTGAATCAAGAAATGGCTATACAATTGGCTGAGTTAACAAAGCATGTGAAAATGTTAATTATGAGACCACCCCAAAATGTTCCAAATCAATAAGTATATATAGTATATGTGGAACTTTTGGTCATGGAGATAATGTTTGTTCATATTCTTTTGAATCTTTTGTAGATAAGGAAGAACAAGTGAACTCACTGAATAGTTTTCAGCCAAGGGTACAAAATGATCTATATTTGAACACCTATAATCCTGGTTGGAGAAACCACCCCAATTTTGCGTGGAAGACCAACAATCCACCAGTGCAACCTCAACCACAATATCATAATTTTCATAGGCAAAATCATTTTCAAGGGTAATCCTTAAATTATAACCTACCGAGAAAGTTGCCTTTAGAAGAAAGTCTGAATGTGTTTATTCAAGCAACTGCTTAGAATGAATAAATGAACAAGAAGAGATTTGATTCCTTCGAAGATTCTATGAAGAGGGTTGAGTCTCAAGTAGGGTAACTCGTTGCTCAAATGCAAAACAATCAGAAGGGAAAGTTTCCTAATCAACCTGAACAAGCCAAAGTCGTTACAATTTTAAGAAGTATTAAGGTGATTGATAATGTTGTTGAGATTAATTATAATCTATTTGATGTAGGTAATCAAGAAAAAGAGAGCCTAATCAAGGGAAAAGATGAGCAAAATGAGAAAAGTAATGGGCATGACTCTTCAAGTCACCTTAAAGAAGGTGAAAAACTTAAGCATGCAACTAAAAGCAATGAGGGACCAAGATTGTGTAAGACTACCGATCCTTATAGACCACTAATTCCATATCTAAGCCTGCTTAAGGAATCAAAACAAAATGAGCAATTTTCTAATCTTTATAACATGCTTTCTAATGTTAATATTAATCTGCCTTTGTTAGTTTTGATCAAGAATATTCCAACTTATGCAAAGTTCTTCAAGGAACTAAGCACCAAAAAATGGAAGTTTGAGCCACATAAGAAGGTGATAGTTTTAGAAGTAGCAACTGCAGTCCTTCAGTAAAAGTTGCCCCCTAAATTGAACAATCCAAGGAGTTTCATTGTGAAAGTATCAATGGGTAATGGTGATGAGGTTAAGGGTATGCTTAACCTTGGAGCAAATATAAACCTTATGCCTTATTCTATTTATATGAAATTAGATCTAGGATAACTAAGACCAACCAAAATGTGTTTACAATTAGTTGATTGGTCAATTCATTATCCGAAAGGAATAATGGAAGATGTGTTAGTAAAGGTTGGAGGATTGATTATCCTTGTAGACTATGTGGTCGTAGACATGGGGGAAGTAAAAGAGTAAGAAAAGGAGCACACTATGCTCTTATGGAGGTCTTTTATGGCCACCTTCAACACCTTGATTGATGTGAAGAATGGAAAATTGACCATGACGAGAAACAATAGTATTTTCAATCTTTAATGTTAAACTTATTCCTACTATTGTTGTTTATGAAGAATGTTCTCTTATTGATAAAATTAATGTTGCAAATTTTGATTTTTCCTTATAGGAAGAAGAAGAAAGGGAGTTAGATTTGTATAAAGAGCGAAGAAGAGTTTGGCAAATTTTTAGAGATAACTCCCAATGAAGAGAAGAATGTAGCCTAACTAAACGTAGAGCTGAAAAACTTACCTAAGAACTTGAAGTATGTGTTTTTTGGAGAAGGGGTAACATATCTGGGCATTCTTGCATCTACTTTGGATGTTGGCTAAGAACAAAGAACTTTGAGTGAGATGAAAATATTGAAAAAGGCCATAGGATGGAGTTTGAGTGACATTAAGGGAATTAGTACCTCTATGTGCATACATAGGATTGTCCTATAAGAGGGGGCTAAACTAGTGAGAGAAACCCAAAGAAGACTCAACCTTAATATGCGGGAGGTAGTGAAGAAGGAAGTTTTGAAACTGCTTGATGAGGGAGTGATTTATCCAATTGTGGATAGTGAGTGGGTGAGCCTGATAAGTGTATATTGCATCCTGTTTTAGGGCATAGTTTGACATATGTTTATCCATTAATTCAATCATTTAATATGTGTTTAGGTTAGAATTGTGTTAGTTTGTTAATTATTTGTGTTTTAAGTGTTTTATAGGTTAGTACAAGCTTTTGCACTTAAATATTATGTTTTTAGGGTATCTTGATGTATTTATTAGTATTTTAGAGTCAACATCAAAGAACAGAGAAGTTTCGGAGACATTTGGGCTGAAACATCAGCTCATGTTCGTGGCTTATTAGGCCACGATTGTGATAGAAGGCTCAGATGTAGGCCATGATTGTGGCCTGTAGGTCCACGGTCGTATCTTACGTCGAGCAGACGCATAGACACTCATGAACTTCACATTTTGAGGGACTTGTTTGGACCTTTCGGAGCCCAAAATAGCCATAGGGTTATCCAAGACATAAGAGACTATTTAAAGAACAAGCAGAAAAGAAAGAAGGGAGCTTTACGTTCAACCACTCTTAGAAACCCCAAAGAGAGAGAAAAAGAGAGAGAGAGAAAAAGAAGAGAGACAAGAAGTAGAAGAGGAAGAAGAAGTGGATCTCAACACCGCTACTCCCTGGATCAGGTGGTATCCCGACGCTATTGCCTTCCCGATTTGTCCAACCTAAGTTCCATTTTCTCTTCATTTCCTTTTTAATTTAAATGTATAAAGTTGAGATAGATTGTATGGAAATGGATTTTGGGTTGCTAATAATGTTCTAAACTCTCCTTTAGGATTTTACTTTGAGTAAATATTGATTTAGTTATTTTTGTGTTTATTGGTTTAGGATTTTTAATTGATTAATGTATTTGTATGTTTCGGTAACAAACTGAGAAGGTGAACTAGATTAAAATGATTAGATCAGATTAATGAGAGTTAGGCATTCTAATTGACCACTTAGTCAATCTATTCGATAATTTCATGGAGAGAGATCCCCTACGAGACTCGATTGTTTATTAGAGAGCCTTAGAACTAATTAGAATTCCAGGTAATTTGTGAATTGAGAAACTACAAGTTTCATAATTCCATTAAGGTTTACAATTTAGGGTTTAATGTTTATAACTTGAGAGAGAGTAATCACTACGACCGTCTAGAACCGACACCCCATAAACACAAAAATGGCTAGATTAGCATTAATGATAGGTAAAATCCCTTCTTTCACAACTTGATTAACTCTCTTGACAGATTTCCATTGTGACTTGTGTTATTGCTTAGTTTAATTCCGTTTTGTTGAAAATTTCGCTTTACAGTTCTTGAATCAATTTCTTGTATTTACTTTCCGTGTTCACTTGTGCAGTTTTTATTTCTTTTGATTTTTTAGCCTTAGACGACTTAGGATTAGGCTAGTACCCTCCTCATAGGATTGATACCTCTTATACTACAGTTGTGACCCGTGTGTTTGTAATATTTAAGGGCTTATAAATTTTAAAGCTCGAACGACATGATCAAGTTTTTAGTTGGGAAGGTATAGATTAGCTTAAATTCTTTTAGTCTAAGGTTTTTATCACCTTCTTTTGTGGAAAAAAGAAGTTGGGCATAAAATAGACGACACATTGACTTGGATATCACCAGAAAACAATGGGGAATCTCAAGAGTTGAACGATTAAAAGAGTTGGAAAGAAAAATGGTGAAGAAAATACATCATAGAGAGCGACAGATCCTTATGGATGTCATGGGCCCATAACTCAATGCATATCATTAAGGGATTACGAGACCACCGGTGCAATTGAATACGATCGAGATCAAACCATCACTGCTAAACATGTTGCGAACTAACGCACAATTTTATGGGTTAGCCAATGAGGATCCTAATGCTCGTTTAGTTAATTTCTTAGAAATTTGCGACACCTTTCGATATATTAGGATGTTAAAGGATGTTGTTAGGATGAGGCTCTTTCCCTTTACACTAAGGATTGAGCCAAAACCTGGTTAGATTCTCTCCACCCATCCAACATCACAACTTTGCAGTAGTTGGTGCAAGTTTTTCTAGATAAGTATTTCCCTTTAAACAAGACATCAAGAATAATAAAGAATTTCAAGAAAAATGATGGGGAGTCTTTATATGAAGCGTGGGAGCGGCATAAAGAGTTGCAAAGGAGTTGTCCTCATCATAACCTACCTAACGAATTCCTATTGTAAACCTTCTACATTGGAGTTAATCCACCCATAAGGAGCACCATAGATGTAGCGGCTGAAGGATCATTCATGAGGAAAATAGTTTAAGTATCACACAATCTGTTAGAAGACATGATACACACTAGTTGTCTTTCGAAATTAGAACGAAGTAGAAAGTAGTCAACCTTTTGGGACCCAAGAAAAATGATTGTTGCTGCAAATTCAATGGTAACATTGCAACTCGAGATTGACAACCTAACCAAGCAATTAAATAGCCTGAAAACAAGCTCTTCCTCTCTAGTCACAACAATGCAACACAAATATGAGTCATGTGGACAAGAGAGCTATATCGCAGCTGATTGCTTCTTAAGGGAAAACAACAATGTGGAGAAATTCAACTTTAATAGAGCACAAGTTGGTCAAGGAGATAGCAATCCTTATTCCAGCACATACCAGTCTGGGTGGCATGACCACCCAAATTTTCATTGGTCTAACAATAATGAGATTTAGTTTAGAAATCAAGGGTCTCATGGATATCAATAGGATAAATACAATGATTATGATTCTATACTAGACAACTTCATAGACAAGCTCATAAGTATGGATAAGGCCCATAAGAGGATAGAAGAGCAAATTGACCAAGTAATAAGGACTCATGCCTCTTATATTCTCAACCTTAAGGTTCAAGTGGAATAGCTTACCAATGTGTTATCTACAAAAAGCGTTGGAAGTATTCCAAGTTACACAAAAATATATACAAGAGAGCAAGTTAAGGCTATCACACTTAGGAGTGGGAAAGAGTTAGGAGAACTAATAGATAGACCAGCTAAAACTCACTTTGTAGAAGACCAAGAGAAACAGAAAAAGGATGAAGAAAAGAATGAGGACCATCCCTATGTTCCTCCTCCTCCTTACCCACTGAGAATACCATTTATAAGAGTTGATGATGTCGAATCTTCAAAGGAGCATAAGGATGAAGAATAGATGACAACTTACATCGAGTTTGAAGAAGCTATGAAATTCTCTATCTGTGAAGCAAAAGAATAAGAAGAAAAGGGAGTGACTAAGGAAGAACAAGAGCATCTCACCATTTTACCATTCAAATTGCTAGACTTAATAGAAGATTTGGGGAGTTTCGTTATTCCCTACTTCATTGACAGTTCGTTAGTGAAAAGGAAATTAATGAAATTAATTGGTTTTCATAATTTTACTAATATTGTCCTTTTAATCATTTTGAAATTTGTAACTTACTTACAGACTACAAAACTGATGTTGAACTAAGCAAGCCTCCCATAATTGTTCTTGGCTAAGTTTCCAATGATACACTGTCAAACTAATGACCATAAATTAGTACGTTTAGTAGTTAGGTTCAAATTATTGCACAGTTAGATTTGTTTTAAATTTTAAAAATAAGTTATTAATGATTTAGAAAGTTTTGGAGTGCAAAGTCTCTTACTCTTCTAAAGCAATTATAAGATAGGGCAACAATCTTGTGCGTCAAGCGCCTTCGGTATCTGCCTTTGACACATCACCAATTCAATCACCCTGATGAGTTTGTGTTCTAACCCTTCTCTTTTCATTTTTGTTAGTACTTTCTTCTTATGTTTTTTCGTATTTTATGTTTTATTTCCTTGGTGTGTTTGTGTACCCTTCTCACATTGAGGATAATGTGATGTTTAAATGTAGGGAGGGTTGAGTGCTTTGCTTTGAGTGTGAATTTTGCATATTGTTATATTAGTGTGTTTAGGTTACATATTATGAATTTTGTAAATGCATCAATGTCTAGGACTTAACCATATATGTTTAGCCTTAAACATAGCCTTTTAGGTTGCGAATATTTATTAGCTTGTGAAATTAGTGACCTAAGTTACCGAGGGCTAAATTTCCTGGTTAATTAGGATACGATGTTAGTCCATTCACCCTAGGAATTTTCCATACTCATTTATAATTTTAGGCCAATCAAATAGGTGGCATTATTATTAGATTTTCACGAGAATGATTAGCTAAAGTAATAAGGTAGGCAAAATTTTGTGTTAAAAAAAAGAAAAGAGTTGTAAATATTTTAACTAAAATAACTATTCCACTAGCCTTCGGGTTATGAATAGAGCTAGTAGCCAATTGAGAATGTGATGTAGATGAGTAATTAGATTAACAAGCATCACAAATGTGTGCCTTCATTTAAAAAGGCTATAATGGCATTCCAACCAAACAGCTTAATAACAACATGACTTAGTTGAGTAGCTGGATCTACATTCTTCACAAATGTTTTCCTTCGTGTTAGAAGAATAGGTTCATGTCTATAAAGGAAAAAAAATCAACAAAAAACTTTTGTTTTTATTGAATGATTATCAATGTGTGTGTCCAAGTGATAGGGGTGAATAGACTTAACATTAAAACTTTGATTAGTTTTCATATTTAGTCCAAGGTGCTTAGACATGGATTTTTCTTGTTAATAAGTTTGAACAACTTGAATAATTGTGTTTAGAGTTAAATTTATTTCGTGAAGTTGAAGCCATTGTCTCATTACTACATTGTCTACTTTGTGTTTTTTTTTGTGTTGTTTGTTGTTTTTTTGTTTGAGGACAAACAAACGTTTAAGCATGGGGACGTTGATAAGTTTAAATTGCATCGTATTTTACTGCATACTTTGATATGTGTTTAGTCGTTAATTCGATCATTTAATATGTATTTAGGTTAGAATTGTGTTAGTTTGTTAATTATTGTGTTTTAAGTGTTTTATTGGTTAGTAGAAGCTTTTGCGCTTAAGTATTATGTTTTTGAGGTACCTTGATGTGTTTGCTAGTGTTTTAGGGTCAACATCGAAGAACAGAGAAGTTTCGAAGACATTTGGGCTGAAATAACATGCCACGATTGTGGCAGAAGGCTCAGATGTAGACGGTCGTGGCCTGCGTCTGATAGACGTGTAGAAACTTATGAACTTCTCATTTCCAGGGACTTTTTGGACCTTTTGGACCCCAGAAAAGCCCTATGGTTACCCAAGACATAAGAGACTATTTAAAGAAAAAAAGAGAAGAAAGAAGGGAGCTTTACAATCAGCCACTCTTGGAAACCTTAAAGGGAGAGAAAAATAAGAGAGAGAAGAAGGAGAGGAAGAAAAACTAGATCCCGATGCCGCTGCTCCTCGGATTAGGCGGTATCTCGATGCTGCTGCCTTCCTTATTTTTCCAGCCTAAGTTCCATTTTATCTTAATTTCCTTTTTCATTTAAATGCATAAAGTTGAGTTGGATGTGTGGAAACAGATTTCAGGTTGTTGATAATATTCTAAACTCTCCTTCAAGATTTTACTTTGATTTAATGTTGATTTAGTTATTTTGTGCTTATTAGTTTGGGTGTTGTGATTGATTAATGTATTTGCATATTTTAGTAACGAATTGAGAGGGTAAGCTAGATAAAAATGATTAGATCGAATTAATGAGAGTTAGGCAATCTAATTGACCACTAAATTAATCTATTCAGTAATTTCATGGAGAGAGATCCCATGCGAGACCCGATTGCTTATTAAAGAGCTTTAGAACTAATTAGGATTCTGAGTAATTTGTGAATTGAGAGATTGTAAGTTCCATAATTTGCTTAGGTTTTACAATTTAAGGTTTAATAGTTATAACTTAAGAGAGAGTAATCAACCCTACGACCATCTAGAACCAACATCCTATAAACACATAAATGGCTAGATTAGCATTAATTTTAGGTAAAATCACCTCTCTCATAACTTGATTAACTCTCTTGATGGATTTCCATTGTGACCCGTGTGACTGCTCGGTTTAATTCTATTTTGTTGAAATTTTCTCTTTACAATTCTTGAATCAATTTCTCGTATTTACTTTCCATGTTCACTTGTGCAGTTTTTATTTCTTTTTATTCTTTTCTTTGAGCCTTAGACGACTTAGGATTAGGCTAGTACCCTCCTCGTGGGATTGACACCTCTTATACTATTGTCGCGACCCGTGCACTTGTGGTATTTGAAGGCTTATAAATTTTAAAGCTTGAACGACACAATCAGAGCCCAATGCATGTAGTTTTGGCAAAATACAACATTACTGTTGTTAGAAACGATAAAAATGAGTTAGTGCCTACTAGGACTACCATTAGATGGAGAATGTGTATTGATCACAGGAAACTGAACGTGACTACCAAAAATGACCATTTTCCTCTCCCTTTTAATGATCAAATGTTGGATAAAATTTTTGCACATGAGTTTTATCGTTTTCTTGATGGTCTTTTAGGTATTACCAGAAACCAATTGCTCCTAAGGACAAAGCACAAATGACATTCACTTGTCCTTTTGGGACGTTCGCTTTCAGAAGGATGCCTTTTAGTTTGTGTAATGCGCCTGCAACATTTTAAAGGTGCATGTTTTTAATTTTTTCATACATGATCGAGCACTTTATCAAGGTTTTTATGGATGATTTCTTCGTCTTTGGTGACTCTTTTGATGATTGTCTAAATAAGTTGACTCGAGTACTTGAAAGGTGTATTAATTGCAAGTTGATTTTAAGTTGGAAAAAGAGTCATTTTATGGTAAGACAAGGGACAATCTAGGTCATGTGGTGTAAAAAAAGGGAATTGAGGTTGATAAGGATAAAATTGAAGTTATATAAAAACTTCTACCACTCATTTTTGGCAAGGGTATTACAAGTTTTTTAGGACATTTAGGATTTTATAACATATTTATCAAAGATTTCTCTAAAATAAGTTGTCCTTTATGCCTACTGTTAGCAAAAGATGTCCATTTTGATTTTAATGAGGAATTCCTTAACGCCTTTAATGTTCTCAAACAAAAATTAATCTTTGCACTGATTTTTGTGACCTATAATTGATCTTTGCTTTTTGAAATTATGTGTGATGCTTCTGACTTTGTTGTAGGAGATGTTTTAGGCTAAAAAGTTGAGAAATCTTTGCATGTAATTTATTATGCTAGCTTAACTTGGAGTGATACACAACTAAATTACATAACCATTGAGAAAGAATTGATAGCGATGACTTTTGCATTGGAAAAATTCAGATCTTATTTGTTTGGGTAAAAAGATATAATCCATTCTGATCATGCAGACTTTAGATATCTTTTGTCTAAAATGCATGCAAAATTACGATTAATTAGGTGGATTTTCTTATTACAAGAGTTTGATGTGGAAATAAAAGATAAAAAGGGAGTGATAATGTTATTGCGAATCATTTGTCTAGGATAGCTCCTAACACGAAAACTATAGAACAAGAAAGGAAGTGTGCAATTTGTAACATCCCACTCTCGCAATGACCTGAACCTGACATCATGGGTGATATCTGAGTCCGTGCCCCCGCGATGGTGGTGTGCTAGAGCACTTAATCATTTAGAAATCGTTATAATTTTTTTTGAAACCACAAACGTAATATGCAAAAATCGATAATCAAATTGGGACCACATTCATTCATAAACATTTTCAATTATCACAAAACGATCAACAAAATTTTCAATAGCCATTTGGGCCCTTTCACAGTTACAGAACAATCGAGTCACTTCGGAATACAAATTTATTCAAAAAGTTACGGAAGATACAATTCAATACAAAATAGAGAAATACAATGCAAACGCGAACTGATTCCGACCTCTATCCTTCACTTGAATGCTGTAAGTATACTCCCGTTGGCCTAACGGGGTATTCTTCTGATCCTGAAAAATATTTACAAATTTTGGGTGAGTTCTGCGAACTCAATGAGTGACCATCATCAATGGCTCACCCAGTCACATAATACATAATTCACACATCTCACTTTATTTCACATTCAATACATTTAATCATTCATATTATGCATATGCAATGCACATGAGACTCACTTTCTATTTGTTACTTTATTGTGACTGAGTGCCTAAAATGTCCCATATAGGGCTCATTGATAACTGGTCTTATCCACTTGGGGGATACGGGGCTCATTAAACATTGAGCCTAAGGCTCTGAATCACTTTTGAGCTCGAGCTCATTTTCACTCGTTGAGCTTTAAGCTCTAATCGTTGGCTACTCTAGTCACAACTGCCATTATATTTCATGCATTTATGCAATGGAATGCATCAATCACCTTTGTATGTTCCCATTCACTCATCGGACCGTAGTCCGGCATTTAACATGAGAGTTGAGTATCACTTTCCATTTACATGGAAATGCACTTTCAGAACATATTTAACAATCCAATTATGTACTCTTCGTTCATCCAATTCACATTCAATGAGAATTTCAATATTTCATTCATACATTACATTCATCAGACCTTCTATTCGGAAACCAACACAATCAGTCATATTCACATAATAATTCAGTAGTCAATTAATACAAAATTCAAATAACAAGTAATAAAATGAGACCATCTCAGTCTACTAACAGTACGCTCCAGGTTAGCATTTAGTTCCAAATTCTGGATACGCCTGTATGCAGATGTTTAACCTGCATATCACAATTTATGAAATACATAATTCACACTTGTTACAAAACTTATTTATACCCAAATAGTTATATGGGCTACGTACAATGCATGTTCAATGACAATCTCGGGTATATGCTTTAAATCACATATTAAGCTCATTCCCATTTCATAGTTCACATGTGTCCAATTGAACTTAGATTTATACTTCATTTGTACATGATTATTCTAAATTCTCCTTTCAATCTT
>JANVCL010384268.1:0-14912 GCA_026546855.1 Erythroxylum incrassatum
AACTCATTCTTTCTTTTTTCTCTCCTTTTTCCACCGAACTCTCCCATTTCTTCTCTCTTTTCTTTGGTTTTTTTCTTCACAATTTCGTGCTTCCCTCTTCATTAAAAGCCAACCCACATGTCTTATTACAATTTTGCCATTAATGAGTAAGCAATGACCACTTTACCCTTACATATAAATATTGCAACTTAAATGGCTTAGTAATCTTCCCAAAAAGCCCTCATTCATACGTACTCTTGCTACTTAATTCAACTAAACCATATGATCAAAATCCTACAATCATTAACAAAATAATTAACTCCAAATAAAAATAATTAATCTAGCAAAACCTCAAAATTATTCAAATCATGCTTAACTCCTTTTAAAAATCAAGACCTTTTTCTAATCATGCAATTGAAGGAATTTGATAGCAATTCTTTCTAGAAAAATGTTCCTCATTCTCTCAATTTTCTAATGACATGAAAATCATTCAATTTGGTTTGGAAATCTGAAAGTTATACCTCAAACATTTCTAAACTGTTCTTATGATGAAACAATATTCTGCGCTCAACTTCCATCCAAAAATTGAAATTTTTAGAGACTAAATCAAAACTCGATTTCACTAGAAAATTTGTAGCCTTATAACCCTAGTTTACTCTAAATCAAAAATCATCTCATTTGGATAATTAGAGCAAAAGTTATGGCTAAAACACCGAAGCATACTCAATGAACATATTTCACTTACATTTTCTAGCTTTTAACTTCCAATATTTCACATATAACCCATCTTGTATCTAAACCATCTTTTATACTTCATTTCAAATTCAAGAATTCTCCTTTTCTTTACACATGAATAATCGTCAACAATTTCTTATTTAAAAGTCCCAGTTTCCAAGAAAAGTTCGAGGTCTAACATACCCATTCCTCTAGATTAGGAGAGGAATGGGGGGTATTACCCAAAAATGGGTAATCAAAATAATGAATATAATCATAGCCCCTTACCAAACTCAATCTTTCATTCCATACCCGTTCCCTTCTTTTCATACCCGCCAAACAAGCACACCCTAAACATTTCCTTAAGCACTTGCTTAAATGTCGACAAACATTTGTCAAAGCCCATGTATAGATCATGGTAGTTTCATAGCACCAAAGGAATTGTTTGAGTATAACAAAGATCATAATTTAATAATTTAATTGCTTGAACTGAAGAAGAAGAAGAAGGGCTTAAATTTTTTAGTTTTAATTTCTAAAAAATAATTAAAAATAAATAAATAAATTTAAAATAAGAAATTAATATTTATATACATGTCAACTGTCATGTTGGCAGCTAACTTTATCTAGCATGTCCATATAGCCCAACCTATGTCCATATAGGCCAACCTAACAGGGACATAATGCTTATTTGAAGGAGTGAGCATTTTCTGGGTAAATCGCTCCATTTTGGAAACGTTAAGGAATAAACTAATACCAAAGATAACTTCAAGGTCCATTTTAGAATTTTGTTTTTCAAATGTTAGGTTGCAAATTGGGCCTTGGTTATTTAAAAATCTTAGAAAAACTTCCTAATTTTTAAAATTATCGAAAAAAACTCATAGTTTTAAGTTTCTAAAAAAATTCCCCTTATCTTAGACTTTGTTTTAAAAAATAATGAAAAAAACACATAGTATGAATATCAAAAGTGAACTAATTAAATGTCACTAATATGGTAACCCAACTCAATTCTTAAACTTGGCATGTTAAGAGTAAGGTTGAATTATCATATAAATAGTATCGGATTAGTCCATATCTGATGTTCATATTACATGTCTTTTGTATTTATTTTTTAATCAAAGTCTAAAAAAAGGTTTTTCTTAAAAACTAAAAACTAAAAATAGTTTTTTAAAGAATTTTAAAGAATGTGAGGCTTTTATAAGGTTTCTTAAATTATATGAAAGGTTTATATCTTTCACCTTCTATAATTATTAAAAAGTTATTCTCTATAACCTTGACAGGAGGCATTCTATGATAAAAAAAATTAGTATTTAAACCATATCAAAGTTTTGAAGAGTTTTAACTTAAAATAAATGTTAAGAATAAGGAGTCATTCGGGTGTATCTAAATAGATACTATATTCTCATTATAAGAATAAGAAGTGGTCATTTAGGATTATCTAAATAGATACTATGTTTACTTATGGATCCTTTCATTGTTTCATTCTAAGTAGGCATAATCAGACTTGTTTTTTACATATATATCTCCTTATTTAAGACCCTATTACATTTACCTCTTTATGCTTCTATTGAATCAAGAAATGGGTTTGATTGTTCATTTTTTGATATAATTTTGATATAATAATATATAAAAGGTATTTTCCAGATAATTCAAATTGAAGCAATTAGATGTCTGAATCAAGCCTGTATGATACGATCAATCAATAGAAAGACTCCAAGACTCTACCTGTGTCATATATTCCATACATCACACTAGATTTATATCATATTCAAGGAATATGATTCATTTCTAAGATGCCTTGATGGTGAAATAGTAGACACGCAAAACTTAAACTCCCATGCTAAAGAGTGTGGAGGTTTGAATCCTCTTCAAGACATAATATTAAAAATGCTCGTTAAATAAGCAATTCAATAAGAGATCTCGGATCGAATTGATATTGATATATTGATTCGATATGAGAATTTGGAACAAGTTTGACAACATATCCTAGATTAATATAGATAGAAGAAAAAAAATGAAATAGTTTTTTTCTTTCATGAGCCATTTACCATTCTCATTCAATCACGACGGTGGGGGAGCAAGTCAAAATAGAAAAACCCACATTAGGTTTAGGGATATTAAGGCTTGAACTAATGACTTCCACTATGTCAAGGTAACACTTCATTATGGAATTATATCCCTTCCTTTATCCCCATTGAGAAATAGAACTAACTAATCCTAAAGTAAATGATCAAGAAACTTAATGTTAATATTCTTAAACAACTTAGAGCCAGGCCTTCTTTTCGCACTATTATATATTTGAAAACAATGCAAAAAATTGGGTTAAGTGGATTTTTGTTTTCTAGTTATAGTTAGTAGTAACATTTATTATATTTATTTTCAAATGTGTATTCTAAAATTTGAAATTTTATTTATATTTATGATTAATGTAATATAAAAAATATCAAAATGAATATACTTATTAATATATTAAAGGGTTTTATCTATTATTATAATCATAAATTTTAAATTTATTATTCTATTTAACATTTAAACAAGTAAAAAGGAAGGTATCTATACTATAATTTTATTATTTTATAAAAATATGTAACTATATTTTTATTGTTATATAATTTAATTATTTATACATATTATAATAAATTAAAATGTAGTAATATTTAAAATATTATATCATTTTTTGGAAAGTAAAAGTATTTTATTGTTACGTGCACGTATACATGTTGAAAAGTCTTTTTAGGGTAAATATATTAAAGAAATAGTAAGTACAAACTTGTCTTATGTTAAAAATAATAATTCTTTGGATTACAAGCCATTTAACTAACTTTTATCATCTACATTGTTTTTGGACATAGTAGGAAATTTGAGTGTTTGCTTCTTGAATAGGAGTTATAATTGTTACTAGTTAATCATCTAGTTGATTATTCTCCATCTGATCTATTGATTGCTAGTTTGTGTCTAGTTTCTAAGCTGTGGCTAATCTCTTGCTACAGCCTTTCCTCAATTCATTTAGGTTAAGTTGCTCCCTTATCTAACATATAGATACAGTAGAACTTTTTTCTTTGAATTCTCAACACTTTTAAAGCATCTGTAGTTCATTTCTATCCATGTTTTATACATGTGAGATCCATAAGCTACTAGGTAAATTGTTTGTCACCTTTAGAAGTTTTCTTTATAACACTTAATCAGTTTATGAGTTCTATGTAATTGGCTCTTGGAATCTCATGACGACATATAACACCATTTTTTTCCATATTTAACCAGAGAATCTACACTAGAAAAAAAAGGTGGATTAAGGTTTATCCTTATATAAATAGCAAATGCCAAGTAGGATGAGGTAGTTAAGCCTATCAAAGGTGGTTAATCTTCCTTTAGCCATTAACCACATAAAAAATGAGACCTTAGGTAAGGTTCTTTGTTCCATATTATTAGACTCCAAGCGTAAGGTATACATATAGCTCTTTACAAGAAATGTTGGTGAAAATTCCTCTAATTTGGCTACGTCATTTGTATGTGTCAGACCTTCCTAATACAAGATTATACTTAATAAAATACATGACTTAAGTTGCCTAAGAGATTGATCCATTGGTTGGAAAAGATATAGATATTCACTTAGAAGTGACTTGAATATCTATATCTGTTTGTATACCACCAATTTGTGTCCTTTAAAGGGCCTATCTTCCTTTATTATTAGACCATAGAGAGGCCAACCCTCCATTCCTCACTATACACTTAAAGTGATCAATTAGCAAATTCCTAAGTTTAATTAGTTAAGTAAAGAACCAATAGTCGGAAGGTTTATGACTAATTTCCCCAAAATTTCTATCTTTTAGGAAGTAAGTGCACACCTATTTGACCCATAGAGCATCCTTATTAGTTAGTAGTCTCTAAATTATGTTCCTAATCAACTCTTTATTAGACAAACTAATTGGGATGATACTTAACCTACCTTCCTTTTGAGGTAGACACATATAAGCCTAACTTACTTTAACATTGTACCTACCATCATTCTTTCCATTTCAAAGGAAGCTTTTAAAAATTTTCTCAATGGTTTTAGATAATCCCTTGAGAGGAAAATGTATGAGCACTAAAATATACAGATAGAGTTTACTACAAACTTAATTAATTGTAGTCTACCTATAAAAGACAATGATTTATTGCATTAGTTGTTAAAACTCTTTGTATCCTTTCTATTAGGAATATGTGGTCCCTAAAATGAAGTTTCCTTATTAAGATATCAAGGCCTAAATAATAAAAGAGAGTTTCTCTTGATTGGAGACCTTTAATAATGGAAAGCTATCCAACCATATAGTCAGCACTAGTTTAGAAAATGAGGCAACGTTTCCTAGGATTTAAGGCTAAGCTCAATAACTCCTTGAATTTGTAAAAAGAAGACATTAGAATGCTTAAAGTCTTGTCATGAATAAGACCAAGTCATTAGCAAATAATAAGCTATAATGAGCTAACTTCCTACATTTTTCATGATATTTAAAGTTGACATCATATTTTATGTTTTATCAGTCTTGATAAAGCTTCCATACATAAAATAAATTAGTAAGATGTGATAAGATCACCTTTTCTTTCACTTGAACATATTTGATGGTCACTATTGATTAAGATACTTAAGGAGGCATTTGTTATGCATTAGCTTATCCATCCAATAATGTTCAATGGGAAACCAAACACTTCTATTAGGAGTAAGATGAATTTCCAACTTAATCAACCAAAAGCTTTGCGAAAATCTACTTTGATTGCACAATTCTACTATACCCTTTAGAAGGCTCTTGTGTAACCAGAATGTTATATTATTATCAGCCTATTCTCTAAGGAGGCACCTTGTGACCAATTGATCAGAGGTTTTAGGACTACTTTCAATCTAAAGGCCAGTAATTTGGAAATGATTTTATACATAATGTTGTAGTAGAAGATAAGTCTATACTTATTAAGGGAGTTGGGGTTATAGATTTTAGGTATGAGGCACAAGAAGGTTTTCCTTTAGTAGTTTCCTTGATTTAAAAAATTCTAAAATAGTATTTGTCACCATTTTTTTAATTGGAGGTCAAGATATTTGACAAGATAGCCTATTAAGGCTATTAGGACCATGGGCTTTTTCAAGATCGATTGAAAATACTACTCTCCCCATTTTATGGTCAGTGAAAGGTCTCGTTACAAGTTCCTTTATGCTTTTTTGGTATTTAGTTTGTAATGAAGGACTTGATCAATTGGATTGAGGAGCAATTGGAATCCTAAGTTCCCAGCGAATTTTTCAAGAATATGAAAGCTTCATCTTTGATCTCATCCTAAGAAGCTGAAGTAGTGCCATTATGCTTAGTAAAGGATTTGATTATATTAATATTATTCTTTTCTAGTATTAACTTATAAAAAAATAATTATATTCTTGTCCTTTTGCTTGAGTTAAAAAGTTCTAGATCTTTGCTTTTATCAAAGAACTATAATTGGATACTATTTTTATGTAAGCATTAAGAGCTAATTTCTCTTCTGAAATCTTGGACAGGTCTCTAGGATCTCTGTAAAGCTACTCTTAAGCTATGTTAAGTGAGGATTTGGTTGAAGTAATTGCTAAAGTAGTGTTGTTGCTCCTATTGGAATTGAACTTCTTGAGTTCCTTCTTGATTATGTCAACCTTCCTCACACAGATGAAACCTTTGTGGCTTGGAATGTGGGTGGACAATCCTTTGATAATAGCAACATTAAATCCTTTATCTTTAGTAAAATAATTGTTAAATATAAAGAGATACTTCCTCTTTTAACTTGACAGCAACCCCTAAATGACAATTGGAGTGTGATCAGAGAGGGATGGATTCAGGAAAAAATCTTTGCTCTCAAGAAATTTTACTAACCAGTTATTATTCACTAAAGCTGTGGCCAATTTCTTTACGATCCACAAAATAGAGCTTTGTTTATTACTCCATGTGAAAAATTCCTCTCTTGCTTTAGGTTACTGACTTCTAGTTGGTCTACACAGTCTTTGAAATCACTTTTGAAGTTTCCTAGACAAGCATTTCCTTCAACTTCTGAGTTATAATAGGTGTTTGATATGTGTTTAATTAATTATACATTTATTTCATAACATTTAGTGATTAATGATATGAAAATGCTTAAGACATTCACTTGAGTTTATGTTTGGTTTTAGGTACAATTCGGAAGTAAAAGAGTTAAAGTGAGTTAAAAACACAATCTTTTAGCGGTCTTTTTGAGATTCACACTCATTTGTCTCCATAGAACAAGAATAAGAAGGATTAGAGCAAGAGGAGACAAGAAAATTCATGAAGATGAAGAGTATACATCGTAGAATATCAAGTGAAGTCATGAGATGCAAGCCACAGCCGTGACACAAAGTGTTATGGGCATGACTAATGATGCACAACCTTGACACAACATGCCATGGCAGTGACTCACCTTATATGGCCCATGACTCAAGTAATCATGCCTATGAATTAAAGTCACTCCCATGATTCAACATGTCATGGTCGTGACTTTCACATATATATTTCTCGAAACCCTATTATTTAATATGAATAGACATGTGACAACAGAGAAGTTGATGAAATGTTTTAAGTGTTTTCAGCTGGGAGAGTTTTCGGGAGCCTCGGACAAGCATGAAAAAGGCCAAACCTCTCAACTGTGAGAGAACTATGGAAGGGGTAGACGTCCCAAGATCGGTTTAGAGCTAACATCGACACCAACAACTCGATTAAGCATTTCTTTCATTGTTTGTTGTTCCTTTCTCTTATGGAGTGATTATGTTATCCCATGTTTAATGTTTGGGTGTTATGCAAGAATGATTGAATGCTCTATTTGATTACTTTTATGTAATAACCCATTGCTAGAATCAAATACAATACATAATTATTGTTTTTTCGAGTTAGTTGTAGCAACTAATGGTTCATAATCATTAGGGATGACATAACCTAAGTTAAATAATCTGAGCTTATGTGATTATTACTTAGATTGGTCTATTTTTCTCACTTTTAAGGCGGCTTTCGATTAAACTTATTGAGCGTTTCCTAGGTTATCTGATAGCTAGAGTTAATTAACAAGCTCTTCTTAATTAACTATGAACTAAGGAAAATCGGGATTAACAGAACTTGTTGTTAGTCTATGACCAGTAGTTCAAAGAAAGATGTGAAGACAATGATTCAATGAAATATGTTTAATAGGGTTTAGGTCAAGATTGAGCCAAAGAACTAGGCTCCTAACGAATTTACCACTTTCATCATTTATGTGTATTTTCTTTAATTTGTTTTTGTTAATTTAGTTTTATTTTATTTTCTTATTTCAAACCAAATAAACCCCCAAAAAAACCTCAAGACCGATTAATTTCATTTCAACAACTTTACACACTCTCTGTAGGATCGACCTAGACTCACTAGTGTTATAATTAATAGTCTAGTTTATTTTGTGCAGTATTACAACAAGCCACCAATTTTGGAGTGGTTGCTGGGGACTGCAGTGTTTTCGTTTGTGTTTGTGATTTTAATTAGTGTTTTGTATATTTTTTTTTGTAATTAGTTTATTTTTCGGTTATTTCTTGATCTTTTTATTTTCTGTTTTGTGTTTGTGAATTAAAAAAAAGAAGAGAAAATTTGACATCGACGGAAGTAATTTCTTTTATAACTCTTATTCTCAATCCTATAACCAAAGTTGGATTGATCAACCTAACTTTAGTTATAGATGAGATAACCCATAAAATTACTTCTTTAATAGTATGCAAGATGCACAGTAATTTCCGTATAAACCAGAAGTTTCTTATCAGGACTTAGGTACATCTCTGGAAATTTTTTTAATATTATAACTGCTAACAATATTGAACTTCAACAGAGTGTACAGGAGTTTTAGTAGGAAGTAAGGCAATTTTTGCAAGATACATAGCCTAGCGTCCCATATTTGGAAAACCAATAAAACTCAGGTACTTCTCTGGAGGAATTAGTTAATGCTTGTGTTGCTAATACTCTGCGATTACAACATGAAAAGATGCAATTCCAGCAAGAAACAAGTTATAGGATCCAGAACTTGCAAGCTAGATGGGTCAGCTAACGGAAGCTCTCGACCATCTAGCATCACAAGGCAAAGAAAGGAAACTATCTCAACCTGAGGTGTACCCAAGGGCATTAGCACAGAGGCCTTATAGAGTGAAGAGGAGCTTGAGAATACTGATTAGACTACTCAAGGAATTGTTTGTGTCGAAGAAGTTGAGTAGGAGTTTGAAGCTGAAAAGAATACTTTTTTTAGCTCATAGGTAAATACTAAGTTCCAATTTATTATTATGATTGACTCTTTATCTTTGCCTAGCATGTTAGAGAAATTAAACGAGGAGGAACAAGGTGAAGAGGCATTCGAGATATTCCAAGAGTGTAGGGACTCAGTAAAGATTGAGAATCTAAAGATAGGGCATATGCTGAATATAAAGGATTATCAACTAAGGCCCTATCCTGAACTACCTCACATGGAAGTGACTTAAACTATATTACCTGAAGATCATAATTTTGTCACGTGAGGAGAGTGTGGAGTCAAGCCAACGACCCTAAATAAAGGTGCTTCTTGGGAGGCAACCTAAGGGAAATAAATTTCTTTTCTTTAAATTTACGGATTTGTTTCTTATATGCATGTGTGCTTTTGAATTTTTTTACTTATTTTTAAGTTTTAAATTAAAATGAGAGAGATAATAAAACAAACAATCAAATATTTTCTCGTTTTCTATTGCTTCTAGGATTATATATTCAAGAGTAGATAATGAATTAACTAGAGAATTTCATGGCAACTTGAGCATGTACTTTTACTTTTGTGATTGGTTGATGTGTATTATCTTTAGAAAAGTAGTGACTAATGGTAAACAAATTCGGTGAGATTTTGAGCCTTAATAGACTAACACATACATATCAGTCTCATTGTCCTTTGATAACGTGTGACCGTCATGACATGTACATCTTTATTTTGCTTTGATTTTCTATTTGAGGCCACATTTTTTTATCGCATGCATTAACGTGAAAATGATTAGGCATTCTTTGTTTTTCCAAGCTACATTAGCCAAATAGCCTACCCATTATATGATTTTCCTTTTGATAAGCCTTTGAGCTTACAAAAGTACCTTTCTTTGTGTACTAACCACATTACATGCTTTTAAACTTGACCAAATATCTTACCTAATCCATAGAGCTAGTGGAGCACTTATGATTGTTGAGTTTGTGGATGTACAAAATTTTAAGTATGGGGGTATGCATATGTGTGAGTTGGTTGTAATGATTAGGATGTTTTGTTATGTTTTATCATTGAAATTTCCATGTTAATGTAGGTTCTTTCAATGTTTATATACAAAAAGAAACAAAGAAAGAAAGAAAAGAGAAAAACAAAAGAAAAGAAAAAAGAAAAAGAAAGAAAAAAGTTTAAATAAATATATCAAGGAGGAACTACATATATGATTTGCAAAGTTATTCATAATTAATGCATCCTCCTAAAGTTGTATTGAATGGGTTATTTGAGTTAAATATGAGGTAGATGTTGTTTTTGAAGGATCACTCCGTGAAGTTTCAATATTTGGTCATCAATTGTACGAGTGATTCCTTCTGGTTGATTATGCTTCATATGGTTTGTGGCATGAGAGCTCAAATTTGAGTTGTGAAACATCTTTTTTACATTCATCATAGTTGTTGTACAGAATTATGAGTGAATGTTAGTTTCTGCGCTTGATGTTACATTGAGTGTTGCTTTTGTTTTACTGACTTTAATGGCTTTTATACTACTTGACCCGAATACAACTCACTTTACCTTTGCCCATATTACAACTTTGAAAAGTCCTTTGAATCATGATTATGCATGTAAACCTTAGTGGTGGAGAAATGAAATGATTTGCAAAGTTGTGGAATGTCACGATCAGGAATGGTATTTGAGTGCACCCATTAATACATCTTATTTAATCACATTTTCCAAGTCTACCTCTAGATTGCTTAATTTCTAAAGGTGATGAATGTTGATTGATTTTGAGTAGAAGTGTTGAATGTTGAATTCTTGCTATTGTTTTTGAAAGTGATTCATCTTTGATTATGACTATATATTCTTGGAACATATGGGAAATGAGTAAATGTTTTTGGGTTTATGATTTTGAATATGATGTTTTTCCCGAGGACGGTCAAAAGCTAACTATAAGGGAAATTGATATGTGCTTAATTGATTATACATTTATTCCATAACACTTAGTGATTAATGATATGAAAATACTTAAGAAATTCACTTGAATTCATATTTGATTTTAGGTACAATTCAGAAGCAAAAAAACTCAAGTGAGTCGAAAGCACAATCTTTTAGTCATCTTTTTAAGATTTACACTCACTTGTCTCCGTGGAACAAGAAGAAGAAGGATTAGAGCAAGATGAGACAAGCAAATGCATGAAGATGAAGAGTATACATTATAGAAAATCAAATGAAGTCACGAGAATGCAAGTCACGGCCATGACATAAAGTGTCATAAGCATGACTAATGATGCATGACCATGACATAACATGTCATGATCATGACTCACCTTGCATGGGCAAAGAGGTGGATGAAATGTTTTGAGTGTTTTCGACTTAGAGAGTTTCAAGAGCCTCAGGAGAGCATGAAAAAAGGGGAAACTTCTCAACCGTGACAGACCCATGGAAGGGTAGACGTCCCAACACCAGTTCAGAGGTGACATCGACGTTGACAACGCGATTAAGTTTCTTTTATTGTTTTTTGTTCTTTTCTCTTATAGATTGATTATGTTGTCCTATGTTTAATATTTGGGTGTTGTGTAAGAATGATTGAATGCTCTATTTGATTATTTTATGTAAGAACCCATTACTAGAATCGAATACAATACATAATCGTTGATTTTTTGATTCATTTGTAGTGACAAATAGTTTACAATCATTAAGGATAACATATCCTAAGTTAAATAATTCAAGCTTGTGTCATTATTGCTTAGATTGGCCTGTTTTTCTCACTCTTAAGGCACTTGTCTGATTAAACTTAACGAGCGTCTCTTAGATTATCCAATAGTTAGGGTTAATTAACGAGCTCTTCTTAATTAACTATAACTTAAGGAAAAATTGGGATTAATAGAACTTGATGTTAGAAGCAGGACTAATAGTTCAAAGAGAGATGTGAAGACAAAAATTTAATGAAATATGTTTAATAAGGTGTAGGTTGAGATTGAACCAAATAACTGAGCTCTTAACGAATTTACCACTTTCATCATTTTTGCATATTTTCTTTAATTAGCTTTTTTAGTTTTATTTTATTTTATTTTGTTATTTCAAACCAAACAACCCCTAAAAAAACTTAAACACCGATTGATTTCATTTCAACAACTTTACACACACTCTCTGTGGAATCAACCTAGACTCACCATTACTATAGTAATAGTCTAGTTTATTTTGTGTAGTATTACGACACGCTACCAATGTTATTGAAGTCACCTATTATAATCCAATGACTTTGAATAGACAATTGGATGTTACTGACCTCTCTTCATAGGGAGTTCCTTTGAAAAGCAAAATTAGAACCATAAAAAGACTTTTATCTTGATATCTTCTTGATGGAAGCAGACTAGGAGATTAATAAGTTACTCATTAGCATTCAACATAGAGACATCTATCTTATTTGATTAAAAAATAACTACTATAAAACCACAATTATGGTGAAGATAACTACAGAATACAGATTAATGATTGTCAATCATCCTTGGGTTATTGAAAATCTCCATAGTACGTTTAGATTTCAAGGTGCCAACAGAAATAGGTTTTATTTTTAAATAAAATCCTTAAGAAATTGTAGCGTCTTAAGGAATTGTAGCTTCTTAAGGCAATTATTGCCCCTCACATTCCATAAAACTACAGACATACTGATTGGGAAGGGATTTTAGATCATTTGGAGCTACTTATTCTCTTAAACTTCTTGTTACTTATAGCTTACAACTTTAAACTCTTAATTACTCTTTTATATTATATCTAGGGGTAGAGGGGGTTTTAAAATATAGTTAGCTTTTTGAACATGGCTCGTTATAACACATTTAACATTTTTAGAAACACTGTTACTATTCTCTAGTCTTTTATGTTTATTTTATCTGTAAGTGTTTGGATATAACTTTATTGCTTTCAATGTCATCTACCTCCATAATGATCATGTTCTCTTTATTGCTCACAACTTGTTGATCCTGAAGGTCTTAGGGAATATTTTTACCAAGGTTTAAGTATCAGTGCCTACTAGTTCATAATAGTCACTCCTTTATAACCTACTTCTAGTGGCTATCCACTATTTGCTTTGCTGCTTAAGCATTGGCCTCTATTGATAAGACATTATTACAGTCTCCTCAACTAATGTATCACCTTTTCCCATCCTCATCGGGGGGATAATATATGGGATTTTTTCTTTAGTTCTATGATAACACATAGTTAAACGTAACTTATTCTCCTTTTCGAAGTAGTCGTTTCATCTCTGTAAATAGGTTTGCCAATATAATTTTCCAGTAAGCTTAAGTATTTTGTAGACCAATAGTTAAGTGGATGATATGGATGTCTATCCATACAAGAATGTGCTTGTACCTAATTGTATCAAGCTCGATCCTTGGTTTCTTAACTGAAGGAATATAAGGAAGTTGTTGAGCTACTATGGTCTGACTTTTAGCATCTCGTTTACCTCCATCCTCGTAATTTAATTTGAATAAGAGGAGCTTAACTTTTGATAAGAGAACTTCATTGAGACCTCTGCTTTCCATTGCCTTATAGCTCAAATATTAATGATTAGGAAAGGCTATTGTTTCTCCAAGAAGAACACAACAAGGTTGCTAAGTAACTTTTGGCTGCCTCTTTTGGAGTTTTAATTGAAGGTGAAACAATATGACATCCATTGGTGTCAATTAGGTAGTATTAAAGCATACCTCTTAAGCTTTCACCTAAAACATGCTTCTAGTTTAGCTTTGGATTGAGCTTAGTGCTCTGAACAACTTTAGCGTTAAGTGATGAGGAGTATAGTTTATCTAAGAAGTTATGTGTAGCAATAAAAAAAGTAGGGTTAGAGGATGGAGTGAGAAGAGGATCAGGAGAGATGGTAGCTGGGATCGATTGAAAAGGTCCATAATTGAAATATTTTGACTTTGTTTAGAGGTGGAAGATACTATAGCTTGGAAAAAAAGTTCAAAGAGAAAAGTTTAGGAAAATTTTGAAATATCATCCTATAAATGATAAAAAAAACCAAGGCAGGGATCAAGTAGTAGTAATGGAAGGATAAAAAAGCCCTTATGGGGGAAAAGAATTCTCAAAGTACTAAACAATAAATGACTTGAACAAAAGGGAAGAAAGCAAGCAAACAAACAGGAGAGGGAATGGGAGAATGAGGAACATGGAACAAAGCAGTCACCAGCTCCATTCTAGAGACGTTTCATAACTTCTCTCTCTAATAAACTTCATTCCAACCCTATAAAAATTGTGAGAGGAGCCTTTGGTATACTTAAGAGTTACTAAAAGTTTTAAGTGCAAGTTGAAAAGTCTTGCTAGAAAGACTAAATTAACATTAAGCAAGACAATGGCAATTTAACATGTAAATATATTCCAATAGGTCTTTATTAATAAAAGAATTTAGATTAATATATTCTAATAGGTCTTTATTAATAAAAGAATTTATATTTTCTCTTTTCTCTTTTAGACTTGAAACTGAACCTAAATTACAATTATGGAGAAAAATTTAATCTCAAAATTTGGGAAGTTCTCACTTTATAACAAACTTATTGTTCATGATTAAGGAATTAAGTACATTTTTCAATTAGAAATTGATTAGTTAGTAACCTAACATCTTAATTTCCACTATGTTTGCTCAATACAAAGCATTAATTTCCTTTTGATTCCCTTCATTTCATTTTTATGGAGTAATTTTCTCCCATTTGTTACCTTTAGATTTTACGATTTCAGAGGGAAAAAAAGGTTGTTTTGGTTTATTTTATTTATGAGTGTTAACACTTATTCCTTTATAATTCTATATCTTTTTACCGTTTACATATATATTGTGCATTTGATTACTATTTTTTTTTGGTTGGAAACCCCCTAGTATCCTACACCACAAGAGCAACCAACTAAATCCATAGTTGAGCTAGGTAGGTGACACGACCCACCTTTTGAGCCGTGTTGGCACTAGGGAATGGGTAGGCTTAACGCCACCAAAACCCGTAGTAAGCCCAACTTTTCTATGTTTTACT
>JANVCL010384318.1:0-14908 GCA_026546855.1 Erythroxylum incrassatum
AGTAATTTCATGTGCATAATTGCTACTGTGTACCAATCCTATTATGCATGAGCAATCCTATGTAATCTCAACCTATCCCATCCTATGCCAAAATTACCATTCTATCCTTTCACTTGAGGGTGGGATGTTACACTAAAAGGCAATGCAGTCTCAATCTCCTTCAATAATTCACCTCAAGGTCCAATATCCATGCAATTCAAATCATCAATTATTGGGCAAAATCACCATTCACAAGCACTGCAAGCTCTTGAAAGTCCAAAATCAAAATTCAATCCACAACGGAACGGTAACCCTAACCTCACAAAGTGCATTACCTGACCCAAAATTCGTGCCAACTGACTTCAAGATGATGTATGGGTGATTCTCCCGGTACTCGAGCAGTGTAGAGCTTGAATAAATTCCCCCTTCTACACTTCTCTCGACAACTAGCTTCCAACACACACCTTTGCCAAAAAGTTGGGCAACAGACTTATAAATGAGGGATTGATGGGGAGGATTGAATGGGAAAGAGTGGGTAACAATAAAGATGGTTGAAGGGAGGGGTTATGGTGATCGGAGGTACGAGAAAAGAGGGTGGAGGGTGCCGGCGCCCAAAGAAAGAGAGTGAGAGAGTGAGAGTGCGGGGAAGGAAAGAAGATGGTTTAAAATCAAATTTAAATGATGTGCATTAAACAGACATGTGTGTCCATTTAATGGACCTTTACGGGTCAATTTTGGCATCTGAGGGGTCTGTGCCTGTTAAACGGACATACAGGTCAAATTGTGTATTGAAGGCAACCAATGTTTATGTCCGTTAAACGGACACACGTGATTTTTTTTAAAATTTTGCCCTCTTTTTCTTCTTTCCTTCTATCCTTTGTAAGACTTCCTAGGGCTATATGCATCATGTGTAAGTGCAAATCTTGGCAGAACATCAATATAATATAGACAGAATTTATCACTTACCTTTTTCCATGCTTAAATTGAGTCTCACCTCTAAGCTTTGAATCGTTCTGACCCCACCATTCCTCATGCTGCTCGAGAATGTCCCTAAAATGCTTCGTAAAACTCATCCCTTAACAAACATAACGAATTAAGCACAACGAATTGAAGAGACAAATAAGTTGAAAATGAACTCAACAGCAAAACAAAAAGAAGTGAAAAAAAGTTAGAGATATTGGGTTACCTCCCAATAAGCGCTAAATTTAATGTCCTTAACTAGACTCGGCCACTCGGGTATCATTCTTGAAATGTGACGGTGAAAATGCATCCCATCATTTCTCCCTCAAAATAGTGCTTAAGTCTTTGCCCATTGACCACAAAGGGTTCTTAGTCATCCTGCTTAATTTCCATTGCTCCATGGGGATACGTCCTTGTTATTACGAACGGTCCCGACCATCTTGATCGTAGTTTTCCTGGAAATAATTTCAAGCGAGAGTTGAATAGCAACACGTTTTGGCTGGGTTTGAATTCCCTCCAAATGATACGCTTGTCATGAAAAGCCTTGGTTCTCTCCTTGTAAATACGAGCATTCCCAAAAGCATCAAGAAGGAATTCATCCAGCTCATTCAGCTCCAGTAACCTTCTCTGTCCTGCTTCTTTGAGATTAAAATTTAGCTTCTGGATGGCCTATAATGCTTTATGTTCAACTTCAACCAGGAGATGGCAGGATTTCCCAAAGACGAGCCTATAAGGTGACATCCATAAGGGAGTTTTATATGTTGTTTTATAAGCGCATAGAGCGTCATCAAGTTTCAATACCCAATCCTTTCTTGAGGTATTAACCGTCTTTCCTAAAATTTGCTTGATTTGCTAGCTGGACACCTCGACTTTCCCGCTAGTTTGAGGGTGGTAGGTGGTTCTAAACCTGAAATGACACCCATACTTGGATAATAGCGATTTAAATTGGTGATTCTGAAAGTGCACACCATTATCACTTATTATAGCCCTTGTCACACCAAACAGTGAGAATATGTGCTTCTTGACAAATTTGACTATGCTGGCACCCGTGTTGTTTGACAATGCTATAGCTTCCACCCACTTAGATACGTAATCCACAGCCACGAGGATATATTCATTTCTAAATGACATTGGAAATGGTCCCATGAAGTCCAAACCCCACACATTAAAAAGCTCTACCTCTAGAATCCCAGATTGAGGCATCTTATGCTTCCTACTGATATTTCCAGTCCTCTGGCACTTATCGCAAGTCATGATGAAAGTCATAGTATCTTTGAATAAAGTTGGCTAGTAGAATCCAGATTGTAAAACCTTTGCCGCTGTTTTGTTGGTCCTGTGGTGTCCTCCATATAGGAAAGCATGACAGTGATGCAGAACTGATTGCATTTCTTCATCAGGTACACACCTCCTGATTACCCCATCTTAACATCTTCGAAATAGCAATAGATCTTCCCAAATGTAATTTCTCACCTCAGCTAAGAATTTCTTTCGACTATGGTACAAATAATCAAAAGGAACAATGTCGGACACCAGAAAGTTGACATATTCTGCAAACCAAGGGATGTTGTTCTTCACCGACCACAGATTCTCATCAGGAAAGTTATCATTGATTGGTTCCTCCCCCGGCTCACCCTCCTGTTCCAGTCCTGACCAGTGGTCGGCTACTAAATTCTCTGATCCCTTTTTATCTCGAATTTCCAAGTCGAATTCCTGCAAAAGTAAATTCCATCTGATTAATCTCAGTTTTGCATCCTTCTTTGTGAGAAGATATTTGAGAGCAGAATGGTCAGTGTAAACAATAACTTTGGAGCCGACTAGGTAAGATCTAAATTTATCGAAAGCATAAACTACTACTAGCAACTCTTTCTCAATGGTCGCACAATTAAGTTGAGCATCATTAAGAATCTTGCTAGCATAATAAATGACATGCAGTTTCTTATCCTGACGCTATCCCAAGACAGCCCCAAGTGCAACATCACTAGCATCGCACATCAATTTGAAAGGGAGGTTCCAGTCCAGTGCGACCATTATAAGAGCTGACGTCAGTTCCTTCTTTAACTTGTCAAACGCAGAAAGGCACTCATTAGTAAATTCAAAAGGAACATCTTTTTGCAAAAGAGTGCATAGTGGTCGAGAAATTTTTGAAAAGTCCTTGTTGAGTCGACGATAGAACCCGGCATGCCCTAGAAAGCTCCGTATTGGCCTGACTGAGCTGGGAGGGGGCAACTTGTTGATAACCTCAATTTTTGCAGGATCTACTTCAATTCTGTTGATGGAAATCTTGTGGCCGAGGGCGATTCCTTATTGGATCATAAAAAGGCACTTCTCGCAATTAAGCACCATATTGGTGTTTTCACATCTTTGCAAAACTTGTTCTAGGTTGAACAAACATGCATCAAATGATGACCCAAAAATAGAAAAATCGTTCATAAATACCTCAATTATATTCTCCACCATGTTCGAGAATATTGATATCATGCATCGTTGGAAAGTGGCAGGAGCATTACATAACCCGAAGGGCATCCTATGATATGCAAATGTACTGTAGGGACATGTGAAGGTAGTTTCCTCTTGATCCTCCGGGGCTATCGGGATTTGGTTATAACCTGAGTAACCAGCTAGAAATCAGTAATACTCATGCCCCGCTAGTCTCTCCAATATTTGATCAATAAAGGGGAGAGGGAAGTGTTCTTTCCGAGAAGCTGCATTCACTTTCCTATAATCTATACGTACCCTCCATCCCGTCACAACCCTAGTAGAAATCAGTTCATTCCTATCATTTGAAACAACGGTTATGCCACCTTTCTTCGGCACTACCTACACTGGGCTTATCCAAGGGCTATCAGAAATAGGATAAATAATTCCCGCATCAAGCAATTTAAGTACCTCGGATCGCACAACTTCCTTCATGTTAGGATTGAGCCACCTTTGACTTTCCATGCTAGGTTTGTGGTTCTCTTCCATTAGGATCCTGTGAACACAAATAGAAGGGTTGATCCCCTTTATGTCAGCAATATTCCAAGCAATAGCCAATTTATGTTCACGTAATATTCTTAGCAACTTCTCCTCTTAAGAGGAGTCCAAAGAAGAAGAAATGATAACTGGATATGTATTTGCTTCTCCCAAAAAAGCATATCTCAAATGAATTGGAAGTTGTTTAAGTTCGGGATTTGGTGGGCTTAGTATGGAAGGCAACAGTTTAGGTTTCGGAGGGCCCAATTCTTCAACTTGGGGTCTATACCAAAAACCATTACCTTGCAACTTGTAGGCACATTCCATTAATTCCTCATCCAATTCGGTTGGTTCCATTCCTAGGGTTAAGCATGCTTCTAAAACATCATCACACAGTAATTGAAGAATAGGTTCAAACGTGAGCAAATCAATTACATCAATTCGGTAAGTGACCTTATCAAAAGAGGGACCTCTTAATACTTTACAAATATTAAACTCCTCTTTTTCATCACCTACCCGCAAGGTTAGCTTACCATCCGGCACATCAATTAAAGCTCCACCTGTGGCTAGGAATGGTCTTCCTAAAATTATGGGAACTTGCATGTCAAACTCCATCTCAAGCACAACAAAATTAGCCAGAATTATGAGATTACTAACTTTGACTAGTAAGTCTTCAACTATACCGATAGGATATTGAATTGGTCTGTTTGCAAGCTGCAGTCAAATTATGGTTGGTTTGAGTTCACCAATTCCCAACCTATTATATAGAGACAAAGGAATCAGATTAATGCTCGCACCAAAGACACATAAGCATTGAAAAATGTTAGATTCGCCAAAATGACAAGGTATAGTGAAACTTCATGGATCTTTAACTTAGGGGGTAGTTTATTTTGCAAAATAGAACTACACTCCTCAATTAGGGTAATTGTAGCGAAGTTATCAAGCTTATTTTTGTTGGAGATAATCTCCTTCAAAAACTTAGTGTACGCAAGCATTTCCGCAAGAGCTACCATAAGAGGGATATTGATGTGAATTTTCTTGAATAGATCGAGAAACTTCTGGAATTTTGAATCGTCATTCCGCTTCCTCAGCTTTTGGGGATACGGTATAGGTAGTACGAAGGTAAGGTCCGACCCAGATGGTGATTCATTCTTTTGAGATGGTCCTTTAGGCTTTTCCCCTTCATCTGTCTTTTCTTCTTCTACCTCCTGAACCCCCTTCGTCTTCGGGACTGCACCTTTTATAACCTTACCGCTTCTTAGAACGACTTCCATGCAATCTTGTTTTGGATTCACTTGGGTGTTACTAGGTAGCTTCCCCTTTCCTCTCTCACTAACTTCCTTTGCCACTTGACTGATTTTCACTTCCAAATTCCTAATCGCTACTTGATTTGATTGAATATTCTGCTCCATCTTGTTCATTGCCTGAGAACTGGCTTGGGTATTTTGATCCATTTTGCCCATAAGCTGAGAAAACATATCCTTAAGCCAGTCTACCTTTTTTTTACCATGGCAAGGGAAATTGTTGCGGAGCAGAAGATGAAGGGGCTGAGTATTGTTGTTTTCCTGGTGTTGGGAACCCTGGTGGCCCCATTGGTTTTGCTACCCCTTGATTCTTCCAGGAAAAGTTCGGGTGGAATTTCCAACTTTCATTATAGGTGTTTGAGAAAGGATCTAGCCTCTGACCTTGCCTACCATTATTCACATAGCTTACCTCTTCTTCTGTCAAGGTTATCTCAATGTTCATACAACCCGCTACTGAGTGCCCAAATCTCACACATAAAGTACATGGGTCTCTACTAGACTTGTCGTCATTCATCAGCAAATTCAACTTCTTATTGATTTCAGCAACTTGGTATGCCATGTCTGACTTGGAACCTACTTCATTCAGAGTTACAGCCTTGCTCCTAGTTACCTTGCAGTGTGACTTCTCGGCGACCTTTTTGAAAATATTCCATAATTCTTTAGAACTCAAGTCACTTATATTTCCCCAGAATTCAAATCCACTAGGTTTGATTATGATCGGTGAGACCATAGTAGAAAAACTGAGTCAATGAATACATGTCGAATCTGTGGTGTAGGCATTGGTTAAGGAGGTCATTAAATCGTTCCCAAGCCTCATGAAACTTTTCTTCGTCCTTTTGTGAAAACCAATGTATCATCTTTCAAAGTTCAAGAGTTTTATGGGCTGGGTACCACTTCATCATAAAAGTTTCCATAACCTTCTCCCATGTATCAATAGAATCCACCTCTAAACTCAACAGCCAATTTCTCGCCAATCCCTTCATGCAATAAGGAAAGCACCTTAGCCTCAATTTATCCCCCGACAGTCCATATAAAGGAAACATCTGGACTGTCACATAGAAATCTCTCATAAAAGCTAACATATCTTCACTGGGCATCCCATTAAATTGCGGCAACATAGACAAATGAATTTGCTTAAGCTCGTAATTTCGTGCTGCTGCAGTCAGTCTAATGCACGAAGGATTCCCTGCAATAAATGACATTTGATAATCCCGAATTCTCCGCATAGCAGGGTTGACAATAATTAGCTCGACTTGATTTTCCCCATTGAATTGCTCATTCCCAAGCTCATGCTCTTCATGCAGTTTCAGAAATTGGTTATTGTCGACCATTTCTCTCCTCCTTTGAGCGTTGTTCGTTTGACAAGTTCATTCAATTTCAGGTTTGAGTTCAACCAGTGGTTTGTTGTTCAAGCTTCGTGAATGCCTTAAGTGCATGTAACTCCTGAAATCAAACAACTTCGAGGTTCAAAATTCAATGATGGAGGGAAAAATAATAAACCAATAGATAACAGGAATAACTAGACTTAATGAAACAATAAGAAAAAGATCCCCGGCAACGACGCCAAAAACTTGATCGATAATTTCTGCAAGTGAATAGAGTCAGTCTAGTATCCGCACATTGAAGAATCCAAGGTTGTCTCCCTCAGGACCAATTTATTCATTATCAAATTAACTCTAATTATTTGCATGTTATCGACAAAAAATTCTAAAATGTGATTGAAGTTGATTGAACAGTAATTGTAAGTTATAAATAGAAAAACAGTAAAAGGATAAATCAAGGGTTTAGAATTAAGGGTAGGGGTTCACCAATTCAAAAGATTAACTCATACAATATGAAATTGATTGAATGTTAGGCTATGAAAATAGTTGCAAAACTTTACCCATAACTTTTCTCAAAATATGCAAGAGTATTCAGTTAGAGACACACAATTTCTCAATGTATGAACTCATTAACCAAATACATTAAGAACAAGCAACCTTAAGTTCTCACCCTTGCTTAGGATATCTCTACCTCTAAGTTTAAGGTGTTCATCTTCCTAGAGCATAGACCATATTTCACTCTTCAGTACATCATATGATTCCTATGATTGCATCTATGGAGATCAAGCATAAAGACAACAGTGAGATTCAAGGAAGACAAACATAACCTAGAGATTTTCATTCAACATTCAACTATCCATATCATATAAATCATCCTTCAAATGGGCTACATCCCTCACCCTAAGTGAGGTTTAGTTCCAAAACATTGCAACAAAAATCATACATATAAGGAAACTCAGCATTTAAGAAAGATTATAGAGAGGAAGTAGCAGAAACACAAGGGTTGCAGCTCCCAATCCTTAGGGGAATCCCCAAAATTCCCTATCTTCCTCTTATTTTGTGCCTCCCAAATGTAGTAGTCTCGTTTTCACTGTCTAGTCCCCTAATTTAGGTCTAAACAGTGAGTATTTATAGTCCTCTCGTCCCAAGAAACCTAATTTTTTGAAACAGGGGAAGTGCTGGCCGCAAATGTCCGTTAAACGGACATGCACCATTTAACGGACATATTCAAGTCTAAAATGGTGAGTTGCCAGAATATGCCTGGTAAACGGACCTTCTCGGATCTAGAAGTTCCTATTGCGAAGCGATGTCCGTCAGATGGACATATGAGTCTGTTTAACGGACCTTCTCGGGTCTGGAGGTTTCTTCTACCATGCAATGTCCGTTAGACGTACATGAATGTCCGTTAAACGGACATGAACCAATCCAATATTTTCATGCCTTTAAGCTTCCATTTGACATAATTTCTTCTCGGAGTTTTCCCAAAAATTGTAGAGCTAGGAATTCTCTTTGAAATCATCCTTGAATGGCTTTGATCTGGCGTTCACAAAGAATGTTATGCCTTTTACTCCACAATCTACCGTTTGTACCTATCAAGCAACACAATCAGAATGTGAGAGGATTAACTGCATAAAACTTCAAATCCACAAAGAAATAAGTCAAATTAAATCCAAATCATCCCAAAATCATTTACAACAAATTTGACTTATCATTATAATCATCCATGTAACAAAGTTTATGTCTTCGAAAGTCTTGTATGGATTGAAACGAATTCTTTGAGCTTGATTTACTAAATTCAATTCCACTATTAGTCTTCTTGGCTTTTAATGCCACTCGCATGATCATGCTATATTCATTTACAAATCGAATTAACGATACACTCTTCTTCTCCTTTATATTGATGACATGATAATTATTAATGATAACACTTCTGGTATTTCCAATCTTAAATCCTTTCTACATCAACATTTTGAGATGAAGGACTTAGGTACTCTAATTTTACTAATGTGGATGTAATGGATTAACTAAACCCATGTCCTATAAAACTTGAACTCGATTGAAATCCTGATCAATCTTGTCTCTATTGGATCAAATTAAAGATGCATTAAAACATAAGTTTCGATCGAGGATTGAATTTTTTTTGAAAAGTAATGAAATCGTAGTTATTTTTCATCGTATATACATGTAAAAAGTACATGTGATAAATATGAAACTAAGATAACAACAGAAAGATTACAAATAATCTCTGTGAAAGATAAGAACTAAAGATATGAGTAAATACAAGCAATTGAGATAAAATTAGTTAAGATATGTTATTACTCCCCCTTAAGCACACTTTTAGATGAGTTGGTGAGCTTGTCTCGAAGTTGATGAAATAATAAGGCAAACAAAGCTTTAGTCATGACATCACTAATTTGATCAAGAGATGAAACATGTCTTATGCGAATGGCCTAACGAGCAACCAGATCTCAAACAAAATGAATATTAATTTCAATGTGTTTGATACGAGAATGAGAGACCCAGTCTGAAGCAAGAAAGATAGCTCCAATATAATCATACCATAAAGTTGGCATCAGGTGAGAAAAGTCAGAGAGGAAATCTAGCAACGAAGGCAAGAGGAATGCTTTTTTACTCAGTTTCAATGCTAAGTATTGGAAATGTAGGTTTTTTCTTGGTGATCCAACTGATTAGATTAAGATCAAGAAATATACAATACCTAGATGTAGAACGAGGATCGTTAGGAAGTTGTGTGCTATGATTTTTGGAATGTGGGAGAGATGGAGTGATAGGTGTGGGTGTAGGTGTAGGTGTAGGTTTAGACTTGTCAAAAGTTATGTGAAGAAGAAGATCTTTGATGTTCCAAGTTTAAGTAAAATACCACTAGAAGTATGTTTGGCTTCGATTCCAAGAAAATGACGTATGAGACCTGAGTCTTTGATAAAGAATAAGGTGTTAAGATTATGAATGATAGAGGAAATGAAAGAAGGATAAGAGTAACCAAAATATCTTGTAAATAAACCAAAAGGAAGGTGATGTGGGATGACGTTATCTAAATCAAAAGAGAGGTATCAAATTTGGAAGAGAAGAAATTAAGGGCAAGGAGTTTCTTACTCAACCGGTGAAACTAGACATGAGGAGCTTATTTGAGACCGTATAGGGCTTTATGGAGCCGATAGATATGAAGAGGGTTGTTTAGATATATCAAACCAGGAGGTTGAGACATATAAACCGATTGAGAGAGAAGGTCATGAAGAAAGACATAATTGACACCAAGTTGAAGAATGACCCAGTTATTGAAAACAACTAAGGAAAGAATGATACAGATGGTGGTGGGTTTAACTAAAAGACTAAAAATAGTAGTTTAATCAACACTAGAAGTTTGATGGTACCCTTTGGCAACAAGATGAGCTTTATAATGGTCAATAGTGCCATCAACATGAAGTTTTGGTGTTAGGAGGAGGGGAATCAAGAGTTTAATTCTGATTGCGATGGAGAGCTTTGAACTCATTAAGTATGGCTTGACGCTAATAGAAAAATTTTGTGACTTGAGTGAACGATGTGGAATTAGGAATAAGAGAGATTTATGTAAATATGAAACTAAGATAACAACAGAAAGATTACAAATAATCTCTGTGAAAGACAAGAACTAAAGATATGAGTAAATACAAGCAATTGAGATAGAATTAGTTGAGATATGTTATTATTCCCCCTTAAGCACACTATCAGATGAATTGGTGAGCTTGTCTCAAAGTTGATGAAATAATAAGGCAAACAAAGCTTTAGTCATGACATCACTAATTTGATCAAGAGATGAAACATGTCTGATGTGAATGGACTAACGAGCAACCTGATCTCGAACAAAATGAATATTAATTTCATTGTGTTTGATACGAGAATGAGAGACCAGGTCTTAAGCAAGAAAGATAGCTCCAATATAATCATACCATAAAGTTGGCATAAGGTGAGAAAAGCCAAGTTCTCCAAAAAGAGAGGAAATCTAACATTGGAGGCAAGAGGAACGCTTTTTTACTCAGCTTCAATGCTAAGTATTGCAAATGTAGGTTTTTTCTTGGTGCTCCAGTTGATTAGATTAGGACCAAGAAATATACAATACCTGGATGTAGAATGAGGATTGTCAAGAAGTTGTGTGGGAGAGTTTGAGTGATAGGTGTGGGTGTAGGTTTAGACTTGTCAAATGTTATGCAAAGATCTTTGATGTTCTAGGTTTGAGTAAGTAAAATACCACTAGAAGTATGTTTGGCTTCGATTCCAAGAAAATGATGTATGAGACCTAATTCTTTGATAAAGAATGAGGAGTTAAGATTATGAATGATAGAGGAAATGAAAGAAGGGGAACAATAACCGAAATATCTTTTACATAAATCAAAAGAAAGGTGATATTGGATGAGGTTATCTAAATCAAAAGAGAGGTATCAAATTTGGAGGAGAAGAAATTGAGGGCAAGGAGTTTCTTACTCAACCGGTGAAACTAGACACGAGGAGCTTATTTGAGACCGTATAGGGCTTTATGGAGCCGATAGATATGAAGAGGGTTGTTTAGATATATCAAACCAGGAGGTTGAGACTTATAAACTTGTTTAGAGAGAAAGTCATAAAGAAAGACATAGTTGACATCAAGTTGAAGAATGACCTAGGTATTGAAAACAACTAAGGAAAGAATGATATAGATGGTGGTAGGTTTAACTAAAAGACTAAAAGTAGTAGTGTAATCAACACCATAAGTTTAATGGTACCCTTTGGCAATAGGATGAGCTTTACAATGGTCAATAGTGCCATCAAGATGACGTTTTGGTGTTTGGAGGAGGGGAATCAAGAGTTTAGGTCAGATTGCGATGGAGAGCTTTGAACTCATAAAGTATGGCTTGACACTAATAGAAAAATTTTGTGACTTGAGTGAAGGATATGGAATTAGGAATAAGAGAGATTTATGTAAATATGAAGAAAGTAATATAGTCGGGAAAATTACAAGGAGTGCAGGTGATATCATGAGTACATGTGTTCATGGGATGGATAGCGGGACAAGGGTGAAGAGTGTGAAGTAAAGAGAGACGGAGATGTTGGAGAGAAGGGTAGAGTTAAAGAAATTTAAGAGGGTGGAGACGAAAAAAAGAGGTGGCTGGAGGACTACAAAAAGAAAAAACATGTTCAAGAAATCGAACATGTTGAGAAATATAATTTTTGGAACTAGTTGGATCAAAACTTTGATAACCTTTGTATTGAGAGGAATAGTCAAGAAAGATACAGATAATATGTTTGGGGGATGGTTTGTTAGGATCAAAAACAGCTAAAAAGGAGAAAAAGGGACAACCAAAAACCCGAAGAAAAGTAAGGTTTGGTTTGGTGTGGAAAAGTATTTTATATAGAGATTTATGGTAAAGAATGGAGGTAGGTAAAAGATTGATAAAATAGACAACAGTAGTGAATGCTTCAATCCAGAAGGATTTGGAAATAGAGGCATGAAGTAAAAGTGTGAGACTAGTTTCAGTAATATGGTGTATTTTACATTTAGCAAGGCCATTTTATTGAGGAATTGAAGGGTGTAAACGGCGAAGAGTATTTCTAGTTGATCAGTTCAAGTGCTCCATCACATTAGAAGGTTTTGATAGTAGTGGAGAAAAGGTTTTTAGTGATTGCTTTGAAAGTTTGGAGCCAAAATAGAGCTTGAGAATTCTGTGCTAATGGGACAAGCCACATGAAGTGACTAACATGGTCTAAATAATAATAAAATAACGAATAATATAAAGAGATGGGGAAGGTCCCAGAGTGTCATAGTGAATACTATAAAGAGATGAGGAAGGTCCCAGAGTGTCATAGTGAATAAGTTGTAGAGGAGTAGATAATGAAAATGATAAACAAACACTTTTTCCTTGAAAATATGATGTACAAAAAGTGAAAATTTTTTATTTTATTAGTAAATAGGAAGACAATCTAGAGATTGTTAAGTAAAATAGAAGACTAAGAGGTTGATGCTATAAGTCAAGAATAACAAAAGTGACTACAAAGGCAACATAATTTCTAAAATAGCGAGGAAGTTTCAACGAATAGAGATTATAGTGGATGGGTTACGTGAAGAGATGGGTTTTGGTGTGGAGGTCTTTCACAATGTAGCAAAAAAGGGGTTAAATTCAATAATATAGGAATTATCCACAACAAATTTACAAATAGTATATTAGTAGTAAGGTAAGGAACAGTGAGAACGTTACGAAGATGAATTGGACGAATATGGGTAGATAAAGATAATGATATAGTAGAGCAAATAGGAAGGGTGTACCCATTACTGACAATCCACTTGATGCGATCCTTCATATGGTTGGACTAGGTCCACAAGTTAAGGATTAAGAGTCACATGAGCTCTAGTGCCAGTGTTTGGTAACCATTATGTAATAGTGTTAGAAGTGAGCTAAGAATTGTTTGTAGGAGGCTGAATATTTATAGCCGAAAAAGCTATATTGAGTGTAAATTAAATCTTGATGAAAGAAAATTTTGCATCTTACTTATCGGAATGAAGTTTGACATAGACAAAAGAAAAGAAAAGAAAAGAAAGCATTCCATCTTATTTGATACGAAAGTAAGATTTCGTTATGGAAAAGGAATTTATTTTCAGACCCTCCACTTTTGTGTGCACTTCTTGTGTTAGTCAACTATAATATTTATTTCCTAAATAAATTGATTGCATAATAATGATAGAATATTGTATAATAAATTGTATTATTCTTTCCTTTGTTTAATGAGCCCCTTGTGCACAATCAGCAAATAACAATGCAATATACAAACATTGTTTACATGTTGAGAGTGTTCTTTACTTGATAATAACAAGCCAATATATTGTTTTTCCTGTTGAACTTTGTGAGCAGGTTTATGCAAATAATAAGGAAATCACATCTACTTGAGATAAAAAAAAAAAGGTTAACTCTACTCTTGAGTTAAACATATGTTATAAAAAAAGAGTTAATTCCTCTTTACAAGGCTTCAGCTTCACTGATGCTGATTTTCATGGAGACATAAGCGACTAATGGTCTAATTACAGTTTTATTTCTATATATAGTGATAGTAGGCAGAATTCAATATCTTTGTATAAAACAGAAATAAAGTTTCGGCTAATATGGTTTGGTAGTATATTTGGCTTCGTAGATTCTTTGAATATCTCGATGTAACTACTGACAAAGTGATTCCAATTTATAAAGATAAATTTAAGTGCTATCAAACTTGTATTAATCCATTTTATCAATGAAGGACGAAAAACCAAGTATTAGATAGGACTAAGGAATAAGGATGCGGTTGAAATACCAAGTCAAAGATAATATATTTTTTCAATCAACTCTCTTCATAGAATTGCGTTTACCGAACTCTGTTCAAAACTTGAACTTCAAAGACCAATGTTGAAGATAGTCAAGTGGTGTCTTCATTTCTATAAATATCCTATGCCAACCTTTTCTTCTTACATGTATTTAGGGACTTACGCGCTTGTTTGTAATTACAGTGCACTCAAAGGTTACAGTTATCAAGGCACGCTCCCACCACAAATGTCCAGCCTTAAATATCTTGAAGCAATGTAAGAAACATCTTCATTTTCTGGTAATAAATACTGTGAGCAGTTCTCATTCTGATTGTCAAGTTGGATGAGCATGAATGGTTTTGATTTTGCAATTTGAATATACTTAGCTGTCGGCTTCAATGTGTTCTCATCCTATCTAGTAGTTGCATAAAAATCCGTAAAATTTTCGGAGAAACTGCATAACTTTAAGTATAATGTAATGATTGAACTTAAGGTGATGTGTTTGTAATTTGACCATGCGGCATAGTCTGCTTAGACACACTGTTAGATTTGTGTACTTTTAGATGTTCTGAACTCTTATCCTATGCTCTACCCAAAGTTCTCTGCTGATTGTAAAGTTATCATTTTTTAGCAGATATGATCATGTCAGAAACTCCTTAAGAAAAATTTTATTTTTGAGTTGCTTATTCAAAATTAATTAGCTGTGAAATTTATCTTTGACAGCGACCTAACTCGTAACTATATTAGTGGGACAATTCCTATTGAATGGACTAAACTGCAGAATTTGACATATCTGTAAGCGCAACCAGACCCTTTTTGCCTGTTGCTGCAACATATAAATTTTCCTTTCCGTTTGAGTTTTCTATAACCTATGATCGATACTATGCAGCTCACTCACCGCCAACCGCTTGTCAGGAATTATTCCAAGATACCTGGGAAATTATCGTAGCCTCTCTTACTTGTATGTCATGAACTGCGGTTGCTTCTTTCAGGTTTAACTTGATTACCAGCTTACTCTTCCTTTTCTCTTATTGAATGGCAATAAACAAGGAGCCTTGAGGCCAATCAATTTTCTGGTACTATCCCTTCAGACC
>JANVCL010384390.1:0-14891 GCA_026546855.1 Erythroxylum incrassatum
GTGAATGTTCTGTTGCGAAATGTCATAGTAACCTTTTTTCTTGTTAGCTATGGTAAATCAAACTCAAATGTCGACGTATGCTGTTTCATTAACTTTTATTCAATATGCTGGGGTAGTGGTCATACAAATAGTTTTCTTTCAAATTCCTTTTGCAAATCAAACTATCAAGGACTTTACAATTTAGATTGACTAATTAGCTCATTAACGGTGCAATTTCTAATTAATATAATACGGCATCCTTAATTTATCTAAAAATAGACCCGCAATTTCTTTTTCTGACAAAGGTAGTTAGGCTTCTGCTTCCTCTGTATGATTTGATTTTATATATGAATTCATAAATCGTTAATGCGATCTTAGAGATTCTAACTAAAAAGATATATGTTGATTACCAACGAATTAATTTTTTGTTGAAAATTTTGAATATGTTAAACCTTAAAGGCAAGTCAAAATGTCTTACATCACATTGAAGCAATCAACCAAAGGATTTAACTACATTGCAACAAAGGTATGACTGCATCGAAGCACTGCCATAGGTCAAATTTGAAAGAGCAAGCTGAACAAGTGCTTGAAGGAGCCCTGCGATAGGTGAGTTGATTCCCTCCGCAATAGCCCATCATCGCTAGTTAATCACGCAAGCCAATTTTGAAGGCAAGCTGAATAAGTGGTTCACTATTGTTGGGCCCTATTCCCGAAGCTCAACAATTGAATCGCAGTCATAAAGCGAGAGCGGGCTTCCTTGTAGGATTATCTCGACTAACCCTCAATTTCTTTGAATCAATATTTTCTAATTCAAAACCAAACGCTACCCATTTGTGTGGAGAGGTAGAAAAACGTGCTAGGAGCCCAACACTTCAAAAATCACTCCATTTGGAGGTCGGAAGTAGAAGTTATGACCCAAAGAATCCAACATGCTTATATTCTTATCCACATTGTACCTGTCTTGGCGCAAATGCCATAACTTTTTCTACAAATGCCGGATTGATTTTGTTTTTAGACGGTTTGAAAGAGGACTTCGAGATCTAAAACTTTCGTGAAGAACTCGAAGCAAGATTCTGTAACATCCCGTTCCCATACTGGGGGTTCGAACCTTGAATTTATGAAATTGAGAAAATAGTAATGAGCGTTTAGAAAAGCGCATTTCATGCTCATGCATAGTGCTAGCATACACATATGTGAAATTGATTATTGCACAAATTAAACTGAAATGTTCATGCACTGCCCCTTGATATTTTCTTGGTCCAAAAATACCCTTAATTTTTAGAAAATTTTTCAAATTTTCACCAAAAATTCTAATTCACTACTTATACATTCCCACTCAATTTTTAAGACACAAAACCATAATTCGCATCATAATCACATTAAAACAACCATTTATACCCAAAAAATGTCAATTGAGTACATGAATAATTATTTTAATGTGTGTAATAATCAAATTCACATGTGTGTGTATGTTATAATATGCATGAGCATGAATTTCATTTTTCTCAATCTCTTTGATCTCACATGTACCAAATTTTGGGGTTCTAACCCTTAGTATAGGAATGAGATGCTACATTGTTCACACGTCCAGCATACTTCATTTTTCTTCATGGAGTTCTTCTTCCAATATCCAGCTACCATCAAAACTGAGTCTTCAGGAGGAACATTTTTTCTACCACCCAGTCTTCTCTCTTCTGAAAAGAGTTTTACGGTAACTTCATATAAAACTTTTTTCTCCTTCCTATGAATCAAAATCAGTTTCATGTATTCATATAAAGGTGGAAGAGACCAAATAAGTCTTAAAGCTTGATTCTTATCATCTATACGAACTCCAATAGCCTGCAGTTCAGAGACGATCCCATTGAGAACAATTAAATGATCTGAAATTGTAGTACCTTCCCTCATCCGCATTGTATGAAACTACTCCTTTAGGTACACCCGATTTGAGACGCCCTTTATTTGATACAACACCTCGAGCTTTTCTCAGAGCTCCTTTGATGTAGATATTCTATACACATTCGCAAGGACATTCTTAGCCAAATACAATTGTATCCCACTTGATGCTCTCAAATCTAGATATAACATCCCGTCCTCATATTAAGGGTTAGAACCCAGATTTATAAATGGAGAGAATAGCAATGTGAGAGTTAGAAAAATTTGCATTTCATGCCTAGCAGTATGTCAGCATACATGCATGTGAATTTGAATCTTTGCACATACAAAAACAACTGTACATGCATTCATTGACAACTTTCGGGTATGATTGTTTTGAAATGTGATTTTATTGAAAATGAGAAGTAGAGGGAGTTGAAAGAGTGATCTTGGTATGAGTTATGATAAGGAAAGATTTGGAAATAAAAGTGGTGGTTGATCTGGAAAATGTTCACTGAGTGTGTTTCGGTCGGTTAGCCATAACTTTTTTTTAGTTATCCAAATGAGATAATTATTGATTTGGATTAAATTAGAAACATATGGCTACATTTCTTATGAAGACATCGAATTTCAATTCTATCTCTAAGCACCTCAAAATTTCATGAAGTGAGAACTGGGTGCAATATAATGGGTGGATGAATGTAAAATTTGTCTTTGGACTTTAGGGAAAATTTGGGATTGATCTATATAGATTTTTTTGTTATCTTTCCAACGGTATATAGTATGGAAATTTTGGACATTTGAGTCAAAAGTTATGATCTTTAGAAGTGGGGATGTTGGAGAGTGAAAAGTAAGGCGATGCAGAAATAAGACGATGCAAAACTAAGACGATGCAAATGTAAGAAGGAAGAAAACATCGTCTTAGTTACTGTTCATAAACAAAAGTAAGACGAAGCAAAAATAAGATGAAGCGAAAGTAAGACGAAGCAAAAGTAAGACGAAGTGAACGTAAGACGAACCAAAGTAAGACGAAGGGAAAGTAAGATGAAGCGAAAGTAAGACAAAGCAAAAGTAAGACGAAGCAAAAGTAAGACGAAGTGAAAGTAAGACGAAGCAAAAGTAAGACGAAGCAAAGTAAGATGATGTAGAAGTAAGACGATGCAAAACTAAGACCATGCAAATGTAAGAAGTAAGAAAACATCGTCTTAGTTACTGTTCATACACATCGTCTTAGTTACTGTTCATCTTCTATCTTCTGTTCCATTTTTTATCCTTCAAAAGATAGAATTTATCTTCGAAGTCTCCATAAAAGCTGTAGATCTCGAAGTCCTCTTTCTAATTGTCCCAAAACGAGATCAATCTGATGTTGTTTGTGAGAATTGTGGAAATCGCGCCAAAATAGGTTCATTTTGATTGAGGTCATAAACATGGTTGCTTCTTTTGACCATCACTTCTTCTCTCGACACATAATTGACTTGATTCTTGAACCATTAGACTCATAATATATTGCTCTACATCTTCACCAAAAATCATAGCCATTCGAAATGAAATGAGAAAGATTAAGTGAAAAAGGAGGGATAGGTACAGTGAGTGTACTCTTAAATATTATGAACTGGTGTTATTCCACTGACATGCTTTAGTATTTTGATGATTTCTGGATTGGTAGAGCTCCAAATGAGATGACTTCTAGATTGGTAGAGCTCCAAATGAGATGATTTCTGATTTGTGGTAAACTAGAGACATAGAGTTACAAATTATCTGAAGAAAGTGAATTTTAAGTTAGTTTCTAAGACTTTCAAATTCCAGATGGAAGTTGTGCATAGTATACTATTTTGGACAAGAGTAGTCCAAAAAAATGTTTGAAGTATATCTTTTAATCATTGAACCAAAAGATATACTTCTAGCACACTATCCTCGCGGGGTACGAACTCGGATATCATCCGCGATGTCGTGTTCGAGTCATTGTGAGAGTAGGGTGCTACATTCCTCCACTCCGATCTTATTCGAAAAGTCATTTTTGAAAACAACTAGAACCAAAATAGATGTTCGTGATGGATCTTTAACTATGGAAGTTGATGGTGAATTAATTAAGTTCAATATATATAATATCATGAAAATTTCAGATGATGAACAATCTATTGTTTATGTGGATTTTATTGATAAATGGATGCGGGAGAATTGGAGTTTGGAAGACAAAGATGAAGTTGAAATGATTTTGGTAATGGAAAAGACGTCAAAGTGGCAAAGAAGTGATGAATCTGCGTTATTTGGTGAACAAGGGGAGAATACGTTAACTTCAGAAGGGAATGAAGAATTGTTATTCTTTAGTGAACAAATGGAAAAGGCATCAACATGCTAAGGAATTGATGAATCTGCGTTATCTAAAAGCCAGAAGGAAGACACATCACGTTGGCAAGGAAGTGATGAGTTGGTGTTGACTAGCAAGTAGGAGGAGACGTTAATGTGAGAAATGGAGACCACCGAACCACCACTTTAGCAGCTCACATTCATGGAAATGCCCAGAAATTTGGACAAGATACTATTGTCGTTGACCAGCCCACCAACATTTGAATTAAAGAGCTTACCTAGTCATCTAAAATACATCTTTTAGATGAGAAAGATACATTACCTCTTATTATTTCTAATCAACCTTCGAATGTCCAGGAAAGCAAGTTTTTTAATGTTTTGAAGGAGAGTAAAGAAGCTTTTGGTTGGACGGTATTTGATTTGAAGGGAATTAGTCCCACTATCTGCATGCACTGAATTTTGATGGAAGATGAAGAGAAGGAAGTGAGGCAACCACAACGTCGTCTAAACCCACCCATGATGGAAGTGGTGAAGAAAGAGATTTTGAAGCTTCTTGACACGGGCATCATTTATCTGATTTCGGATAGTAAGTGGGTAAGTCTGGTACAGGTAGTACTGAAGAAAACTGGTGTGATTGTGATTGAAAATAGCAATGGTGAGTTAATACCAACTCGTGTTCAAAATGGTTGGAGGGTATGTATAGATTATAGGAAGCTAAATTCAGTTACTAGAAAAGATCATTTTCTGCTTCCATTTATTGATCAGATGCTTGAAAGACTTACGGGTAAATCTCACTATTTTTGTTTGGATGGCTACTCAGGATATCATCAGATTTTGGTGGCACCTAAGGATCAAGAGAAGACAACCTTCACATGTCCATTAGGCACCTTTGCTTACCGAAGAATTCCATTTGGATTGTGCAACGCACCCGCAACATTTCGACGATGTATGGTAAGTATTTTCTCCAATCTTGTGGAAAATTGCATGGAAATTTTTATGGATGATTTCACGGTATATGGGAAGTCTTTTGAAACATGCATTATCAATCTTGAAAAAGTGCTAAAACGTTGCATTGAAACTAATTTGGTTTTAAATTAGGAAAAGTGTCATTTCATGGTTGATCAAGGAATTATTTAAGGCCATACTATTTCTTCGAAAGGAATTGAAGTCGATAGGGCTAAGATAGATGTTATTCGATTTTTATCTTACCCTGCGAATGTGCAAGAAGTTCGTTCTTTTCTTGGTCATGCAGGATTTTATCGGCGATTTATCAAGTACTTCTCCAAAGTTGTGCAACCTATGTGTAGATTGCTCCAAAAAGACGTGAAATTTGATTTTGATGAGCCATGAAGAAGTGCGTTTGATGACCTAAAGGAGCGACTCACTACAGCGCCGATTATTCAGCCACCATGATGGGACATGCCCTTCAAGTTGATAGGCGACACGTCAGATTATGTAGTTGGCATTGTCCTGGGCCAAAAAGTGGACAAGGTACCTCATGTTATTTATTATGCTTCTATGACACTTAATGATGCCCAGAAAAATTATTCTATAATGGAGAAGGAGTTTTTAACGGTTGTCTTTGGGTTGGAAAAGTTTCGATCATACCTGTTGGGGACAAAGTGATCATCTACTCTGACCATGCAGCTCTGAAGTATTTGGTAAACAAGAAAGAAGCCAAGCCAAGATTAATTCGATGGATATTACTGATCCAATAATTCGATGTGGAAATTACCGACAAGAAAGGAGCAAAAAATTTGGTGGTCGTAAGCAGGATCACATCGAGTACCACGCCTGATGTTCTTCACGACAAGTTTCCATATGAGAGCCTTTTCGTAATTCAACAAGTAATTCCTTGGTATGCGGACATAATGAACTTTTTAGTAACTAAGTCTTTACCTAGTGATCTATCTAGAGCTAAAAGAGATAAAATCAAGTGAGAGGCTAGATATTATATTTGGGATGAACCTTACCTTTAGAAATTTTGTTCTGATCAGATTATTAGGAGATGCCTCACAGATGATGAAATTCCATCTATTTTACATTTTTGTCATTCATCTGTGTGTGGGGGACATTTTGGTCCCAAAAGAAATGCTTGCAAAATTTTAGAATGTGGACTATTTTGCCCTCAGTTATTTTATCACTCTTACATGTTTTGCAAGTCTTGCGATCGTTGTCAAAGAACAGGTAACCTGGGATCAAAGAATCAAATGCCACTAACGAACATTCTGGTATGTGAGATTTCTGATATTTAGGGAATAGACTTTATGGGTCCTTTTCCTTCCTCTGTTGGTAAGAGTTACATTTTGTTGGCAGTAGACTATGTTTTGAAATGGGTTGAAGCTAAGGCTACTATATCTGACGATGTTAAAACTGTGGTTGATTTTGTTAAATCAAATGTTTTTGTCAGGTTTGGAATGCCTCAAGCTATCATTAGCGATTGAGGAACCCATTTCTACAACAAGATTTTTGAAGCATTGTTGAAAAGATGTGGTATCACACACCGAGTCTCTACCGCCTACCATTCGCAAACAAGTGGGCAAGCAGAGGTGTCCAATAGAGAGATCAAATCCATAATACAAAAGGTGGTGAATCCGAACTGAAAGGATTGGAGTCTACGATTGGACGATGCTTTGTGGGCATACCGAACTACATACAAAACTCCTATAGGCATGTCACCTTACAAGTTAGTTTTCGGTAAGCCTTATCATTTTGTTATGGAAATTGAGCATAAATCTTATTGGATTGTGAAGTAGTTGAATATGGATCAAATGGAGGTTAGTAACAGTATAAAGTTGCAACTGCAAGAATTAGAGGAGATTCGTAATGAGGCATATGACAATGCGAAAATTTACAAGGAAAAAACTAAGGCTTTTCATGATAAAATGGTTTCTAGAAAACATTTTCCCATCGGACAAAAAGTTCGTCTTTATCATTCAAAGCTTAAGTTATTTATAGGAAAATTACAATCTTGTTAGCTTGGACCATTTATTGTTACTGACGTTTTTTCTCATGGTGCAGTAGAAATTCAGAGTTTAGATACCTCTATGGTACTTAAAGTTAATGGACATCGCCTAAAGCCGTATAAAGAAAATTTTTTGGTCGAGCGAGTGGAAGAAATAAAGTTAGTACCTCCAACCTATTTCTAACCAAGTAAGTAACGACACATGTCCAGTTAACGACTTTAAAGAACCACATTCGGGGAAACTTGTAAATTTTTCAGGTTTGTCTATGTTATTTCTTTAACAGTTTTTATTTTCATTTGATTATGTTATTTCATTTAGTTAGGAATGTAAATTCACATTTTTTAAAATTTTGTCATTTTTATTTTTCTTTTCATTTTAAAACATTTTTAAAAAGAAAAAGAAAAAAAGAAAAAAGAAAAACGAAATTTTTAGCTTTACTGCCCCTCCCCTATTTTCCCTCTTTTGTTTTACCCAAATTCCTTCTCCCATTTTCACTCTTCAGCTGTCGATTCTCCAAAATCACTTTAGCCCATCAATCTCATTTTCCCACCATACATTCACACTACTTTTCACTTTCTTTGCACATTTACCCATCAACCTTAACTTTTGTTTTTGTGTTTCTGTTCTTATTTTGAAACTGCAGGTGGTCTCCACAGCATTAGCACAATGCCCAGGAAGAAAAGTGGCTCCCAAAGGCTACCCATGCCCATACGACTTGCTGCTGATGTTTCCCCACCACAACCCCCTTCCGATACCACTGTACCACCTCCTGAACCAATTCCAGCACAAACATTTCTTACTCTAGCACCACGTACACGCCAACAAACAAAGAGAGGAAAGGAGGTCGAAAATAGAAGCAAATGGATTACTCAAGTTAGGGGCTGCACTTATTTCGTATTTCCCAAAGATACAACCCGATTCCAATAGCTAAGTGAACGAAAAATTTATCCCTGTAAGTCTATTCTTTCCGACATACTTGAAGCATTGCATGTTTATGATTCTTTCATGCAATTGATGGGTCCTCTTAGATGGAGTGCTTTTGTTAGAATAAATTTCCCTGCCTTTGTTGAATTAACCAAAGAATTTTATAGCACCTTCCAATTCAATTATGATAAAGACTTTGATATGTATACGAAACAGGTTGTTAAATTTCGATTGATGGGAAAGGAATATGCATTTTCAATTGCTGAATTCAATGTTGCCAGGGATTTTCTTTCGACTGCTGGAATTGAGACTGAGTTATTTATCAATGCTCAATGTGACTTTCATAAAGATTTCAATGCATCGGAGTTATGGAGTTGATGGTCTGTTGATACCAATCCTTATAATGCTAGTATTTCAAAAAGTTCTTTTCTTCGAAATCCTGTTTTTAAAATTATCCATAGGCTGTTAGCATTTAATTTTTCTGGTCGAAAAGATGCTGCGGGTACATTGTCAAAGGTAGAATTTTATTTCCTGTGGTGCATGGATAAGCACATTCCGGTAAACTTGGGTTTTTGGTTCATGACATAGTTTCATTTCTTGTTGCAAAAGAAATCTAAACCTTTGATTCTTGGGTCATAAATCACACAATTAGCAGTTAATTTGGAAATGTTAGATCTTGATAACACTACTATGAATGTGGCTTATGGTATAGCTGCTGGATTTAGATTTTTTATGTAGGATGGGTATTGTGGATCTTAGTCATGGTCACCTTGCTTTTACCATTTCTAGCCCAACTACTTTTCCCACAACAAGGACTTCAACCAGACGACATTGGGCACCACCAGCTGAACCTAGCAACCAACCACAACAAAACATCGATTTGGACGCTCGTCTCAGTCGGATTGAATGGACAATGCACCATTTGGAGCACAATTTGATGGCCTACTAGGAGCATGAAGGATTTCAACCGCCACATCTGCCAACCCCTTGATTTCGGCACTTCCATAATAGAGAAGCTTTCTTTAACTTTTCCTTTATTTTTTTATGCTTCTTTAACATTGAGGACAATGTTGGTCTAGGTGTGGGGGAACAAATTGAAATTTTTGTGTGAATATTTTCAGTTTTGTTATGTGGTTTTATTGATTTTTAGATCAGGTGCTAAATGCATGGGAAGCTCGGGGGATGCACAATTGTGTACAAGTTCTACGATTAAAGAAGTACTAAGATTGGTCTCACTTGAAGTGGAAAAAGGGAACAGATTAGAGTTGGCTTGGATGGGGGTCGCAGCTGCTTGAAGGTCTAGAGAACTAGCTTTATCAGATGACCTAAGATCTATTGCATGTATGCTATCAGGAGGGAGTTTGGATTGTGAAGGAGTTAGCAAAGCGACAGTAGTATCTTTAGTTGGTTCCATAAGAGGCTATGCAATCAAGGTAATATTTGACTTAGGTGTTGTCTTTTGCAGTTCAATAATAGGCAGAACAAATTCCACATGAAGGTGATTGTCGATGATCTGTTTATCTTCTTCACTACCCATGAGCTCTTTATAAGTGCCAAGCTTGAAAGTCTTTCTAGTGGGTTTCTAAATCTTATCTTCGGATTTTGTGGCGGTCTATAATAGTAGGAGATGGTAATGCTCCCATAATTTATGATCCTCCCCAAGATAAAAGATAGGAACCTCTGTTGGGAGTTCCTTGGATATGTCAATGCTCACACAACTTCGGGCATAGCCTATACACTTTTTGTTAGCTATAGGTTCATCCATACATAATGGCTTCCTAATGTAACTAGTTAAAGAGCTCAAACCTTGGGTAGTACAATATTCAAGGGGGATGTTATGGAAGTTAATCCATAGGGGCATGTTTGAGATCTTGATGGTATCTAGCTTCAGACCTGGTTGCCATATTTACAAAAAAATTGGTTGACTCCCAAGGTGCCATAAACCTTCTTCAAGGATCTTCAGAGAAGTAGCTGTGGAGGAGAAGGTGAAAAGAACCAGATTATTCTCAAAAAGAATAACATCCGTTAAGCCCTATGTTTTCCAGTGTTTCTGAGCCCATCAAGCAATCAATGGAAAAGCTAGGTGCTGGTCATAGAAAAATATAACAATTGTAGATTTCCAGCTATTTGCACCATCTTATAGAACTCCAATATTCGGATAGATGACAACCTTATCATCCATGTCCACGGGAGAGTGGTAAGAGAGGTGAGTGGAACATGGGTCTCCTAGCAATTGTTTCAAGTTTTTAGGAGTAGTAGGGAGTGGGAAAAATGGTTGGGCGGGGCAGGGAGAGGTAGAAGATGATAGGGAAGCCTGTGAGGGCAAAGGGGGGAAATCAACGAGTTGTGGGGGAGATGAGTCAGTCATTATTGAGGGGAAAAGCTAATTTCAGTAAGAAGTGATGTGACAGGAAAAAGGTCATAGTAGGTTGGTATAATAATGGTAAAGGAGCGAGCGAGAAAATGGTGTGGAGAGGGGAAAGATAAGGATACCCCTAATAGGGCGACCTTAAGAGGAGCTGGAAGAATAGGGCAAAATCTGGGAATCAATGGAGGGAGATTAGGAGGAAGTAGTCGTGTAAAGAGGATGTAAGGTGCAACAGAACAAAAACTGGGAAGGAAATGAGGGGAAATTGAGAAAAAAGGATAAGGTGAAAGGTGCAAAGGTAAGGATACCCATTATTGATTTTTCTAGAACTCGGACCTAAATTTTGAGGCACTTTCTTCTATTTCTCCTCCATATTCTAATTATTACATGGAAGATTATTTACTTTTAAGAATGAATAACAAAACAATGACAACTAAACTAGTCAGGTGAATTACTAACCTCCCAAGAACTCCTTTCCCGTCTAATTGATACATGAGAAATTTATACTTAAGTTGAACATGTCATTGTAAATGAATCACTTCAAGTGGGACATTCAACTAATGCATGTAAATAATATCACAATCAGACTTCAAAAAAAGTGACAATCTTCTTTGGTAGTAGAATGCAATATTAATTGTGGGGTTTGGGACTAGTGTTTTAAAACCCTGGTTTGGACCTAAGTATAAAATAAAGGGATTGTGGACTCTCTATCCTGAGAGTTCTATGATTTGCGAGCTTTATTTACAAAGTTCTTTATTTCCACTAAAGGGTTGTCGTAGGTAGTCACGGGTTAATGGTGAAAATGAAAGGGCATGAAAGCGATTGGTGAAAAATGAAAAATTCATGGTGGTGAAAAGATATTATAGTCTTATTATTATTTAATTGCATAATACACTACACGAGCTACCCTTATTCAAAGGAAATACGAGGATAACATCGTCAAGGAATGTGGCATTGTTTACCAAAGTAAATCGAGAAAGGCTTTTCTCGCTATGACTCCTAAACTTATGGAATATTTCACCGATAAGTCTCAATAAAGCTGCATCATAGGTTTCCAACTTATATACCATTCAAGTGGTTTATAGAAAAAAACATTCATTAGAGATCAAAGAGAAAAAAGTATTAATTTTAGTATAGATTCCAAGTATGCTAGCCGAGATACAAGCTCTTGGTCTCTATTTGGGTATCAATTCTCAAGTCCGGCCTCTTAGGAATCTACATTGCGTCCAATATTTCCCTTTTAACAAAGATCTCAAATAGGATTTATAGTCTAAGACTTTCTGATACACAAGATCCTCTTGAAGAGGCAAGTGTAGAACATACTTTTCTTTCTGTTTGACTATGGCTACATTATTTAAGAATCAAGCTTTTAAGAGAGAGAGAACTTAGAAAGAAGTCATAGGATGAAAAACACATACAATCTTTTTGTTTATTTTTTTGCTTCTAATTATGATGAAGGAGAAGCCTTGCTTTTATAGATTAAGTAAGGGGGATAAACAAGAACAACTTTTAGGGAAAAGATTCCCTTAGTATAAAAATAAACACTAACATATAAAAGAAAAAGTGAAAAGAAGAATTATTGGGAGACACTAGGTCCCAATAATATTACTAAAAGATAAGAATATGCTAAAAAGATAAGAAGGTATCTTTCTAGCAAAGAGGTGCAGAGAGAGAGCATGGGCCACCACTATCATCATTAGAGTCTGTCATGTCCATGTCTTCGTCATATTTTTCCATGGCTTGGATAATATTTTCAATTTCTGTATTAGTACAAACATGAGGCCATAGGTCCTAAGCATTTTAGAAATAATAGGTCGCGTGCTAGTGTTGGGCTTTAGTTTTGTAGAACTTTCTCCTAGTTCAAACATTCTTTTAGACTCAAATCTAGGAGGCCTTCTGCTCTCAAAACCAAGAGGACATGGAACTTCACCAGCCATGATGTTGAAACCCATAGTAGCAAACTGGTCCACGGAGGTCCAATATCCGTTAGTAGGAGAAATGGGTTCTGATAGGGTAAAATCATCTAGACATGGTTCCAGATATTGTAGGCTTGGTGGTCTTTGTAGTGGTTCAAATGGTCTAGAAAGAAGTAAAGATCTCTCAGTAGATCTCTATATTGTTTAAGCCAATTTATAATGATAAGCCATTACTAGACATGGTTGATAGTGCATATATAAATATAACTAATAAGACTATAAGGAGGATGAATGATGAAAATAAAATGGGCCTTCTGTTTAAAGAGAGGAATGATGCTTGCTCAGGACCCGCCCAAGTTGGAGATGCCATTTTTGCAATGGCTGGAACCATTCTAAAGATGTCCATAGAAGTGAGTCGACATTGGCTGGATTTGAAGGTGCTGATAAACATGCAGTGTTGAAATAGAAATTGAGCAAGCATAAAAGGTAGATAAAGCCTAGAGATGCCATATATTGTCTTTAGAAAGAGAATCGTAGAGATGGTAGACAATCTAATAGGGAGTGTCGGTGTCAAAATAATTAGGATGTGGAGGGATATTTAGAGTGGTAAGGACAATATGGAGGTAGTAAAATAAGCTTTTTCGGAGAATAAGAGCAATGTCATCCAAGGTTTTGGGAGGAGTTTTTGTGATGGTTGGAAAGTACTTGTTGATCTTTGCATATAAAGGATACTCCATGATAGGAAGGAGGAAAGGTCTGGATTTCTAGAGTGAGGGGGAGAGGAACTAAATTGGTTTGTAAGGTTGAGAAAGGAAGTTTGCAAGATTGTTGTAGTGAACTTGGATATGGCGAATGGTGGATTTATAACGGGAAAACCACTCTGGCCATCGAAGTAACTAACTATCTGGTAATGTCTTCTTTTTAACCTTTAGAATCTTGGGAAAGTTGTGTTGTCCATTTCAATCAGAAAGTGGTAAGGGCTGAGATGAAAGTTGAATTTTTTGATGTCCTTTTTTACCGCCAAAATCTCTTTATAGCTAGCATGATAATGTTTTTATGATTTTTTTTAAACTGGCCACTAGCATGGCCATAGTAGAGTCTTTTCTCATCAATCCCTTCAATTAGGACAACACCCTAATAATGGTCACTAGTGTTTATCTGTAGAATGCCCTGGCCTTTATTATGAATCTTTAAAGCAGGTGGATTCTGATAGGATTGCTTTAAGTGTTATATGACTTAGTTTGATCTTTACTCTGTGGTGGTGGATTCTTCCTGAACAAATTTGATAAGGGAGATGTATAATCAGCCATGTGGGGGATGAAATCACTGATGTAGCTAACAATTCCAAGGAATTGTTGAATTTGCTAATATTGAGATTTTCATTTGACTAGTGTAATATTTCACTAGCTATATACGGACCGGGATGATAGAACCCATTATAGAAATTCATAACCAAAAATTATATTTGGGTCGTGCCAACATAACTATTTTTGTCTGAGGGCATAATCCCATGTTGTTTGTAAGATCCACAAAAGATTTGAGTAAGGCCTTGTGTTCTTTAAAGGGTTTGGAAGTATGTCACCTATATAGACTGAGGTACTAGAGAGAATGGGCTCATAGATCTTTGTCATGGCCCGTTAAAATAATAAAGGGTAACCTTGAGTCCAAATGGCATTACTGCCCATTGATATTGGGTATTATAAGGTTGTCTTGTATCTTTCGTGAGGTTTAGTTCCTAATTGCCAAAAGGTTATTTTTAACTCAAACTTAGAAAAAATTGTAGCTTCTTTGAGAAAAAGGAATAAAGTACTGATCTTTGGAAATGGGAACTTATCATCTTGTTGGAAAGAATTGAGAGATTTGTAATCAAGTACCAACCTCTTTTCCCCTCACTTTTGTTCAAATCTATTATTCACATAAAAAACCTGACATGTCTAATCATATTTTGTTGGCTCGATCAGTCCTTGTTGGAGGAGAATCACACATTTTTCTTAGGCTAATTTCAGATCATGAGTTCATTCTTGGATGAGTAGCCTTGATAGGATTGATATCCTCATTCTTTTTGAATAGTAAATAGATGAAGAAGTGAGGATTTTTTCCATAGAGGATGGAGATATGAGAATTGGGCATGGTTCTTAAGACAGTATTTCAAAAATTGGCCCGTAGGGCTTTGTATGGAGGTGGCACTTGTGTGAGTTCAAACACATTTTTAATATCAGTATAAGAACTAAAATCAGCATGAAATTTAATCGTTATAGGTAGGATTTGAAATGGAGATGCCTTACAATATACATCCATGCCAATTAAAATATTTAGCCAAGGTAGATGGTTGCTAAGAACTTTGGTCCAAACCACACAATCAGGGAAGAACTAGATTTCTATTTTCTTTTTTTATGATAAGCCCAATCTTAAAAGAATGTCCACCAACAACAGTAAAATATTTTTCATGAGATATTTATGCTTTAAGTGGTAAAATGTTGTGTGATCGCGGCTCGTCGTTCGATCCTAAGATCTACCCTTGGAAACCGGTCAAAAATAATAAATACCAAGGATTGCAGT
>JANVCL010384405.1:0-14888 GCA_026546855.1 Erythroxylum incrassatum
TAAGAACTTGTAATTTCCAAAAGAATACCTACCATGTAATTGTTCTCTTATCATATCTATTGATCCTATGAAATATGCAAAATATGTTTAATGTTTCTAAAAAATGTTGATTTTCTATAATTATTTTTTTTATTAGCTAATTGTCATCACACTTTATAAGTTAATTATGATATATTTGCGAATTGCAATTAAATAATACATTCTCTACAAGTATGAAATTCTTGTGATACATGAATAATTATTAAAATTAATGATATACTAAAAAAATTGAAGAATTATTAAATAAGTAAAATCTATAAATGATATTGAATAGTTAATAAGCAAATAAGATTAAAAAAGTGTATTTTAAAAAATAATTATTAAAATTAAAAATTATTAAATTAATATGATTTTCAAAAAATGGAAACAAATAATAAATACTACAAATAATAATAAAAACGTCGCGGAATATTAAACAATCTAAAAATGTTGCGAAATGTGCAAACTTTTAGTGATGTTTTTATAAATGTCGTAGAATGCCAATGTTTTCCGTAACGTTTTACATAAAACGTCGCAGAAAGTTTACTTACACTACATTCCGCAACGTTTTTGGTGACGTTTTTAAAAACGTCTACGATAGAGATAAAGATAAAGATAAAAATAAAGGTAGAGATAGAGATAGATAAGTATAAAGTGTGAATTTAATTTACATGAATTATTCAAAAATTAAACCAAATTGAAATTTTTTTCTTTAATAAAAATTTGTGCTCCATGTACCATTATTTTTAAAAATTATTCCTTTTTAATTAAATAAAATAAGTATCATTAGATTTGATATAGTACGTACAATGCAAAAAATGCTACCAAATTATTTTGTACTAACAAAGATTTTCTATAAAGTTATATTTAAAGATTGGGTTGGGCAGGAAAGTTTCGAGTTGTATCTATTTTACTTATTAATACTTAGACTAAATTTTGTAATTAAGAAGAATTAAATCATTAAGTTAAAATTTTTATATTTAAATATTTGTTAAAATAAAAGTATTTCTACAAATAGTTATTATGTGTAAAAAATTATTTTAATGTTAATTTTAATAGATAATATTATTAAAAATCTTTTTTTAGTTTTAGTTATATATAAGATAATACTAATTTTATTAAAGGATTACATTTTTCATATAATTAAAAATAAGTTTTATGTTCTTTAACTATCACATTTGTTGAGTTTAGTTTCTAACATTAATTTAAATAACTATTTTTATTTTTAACATAGTCAAAATAGATTTTAATTTATTTAATTTTGACGATTTGACTGAAACAAATTGAAACGTAAGCATAAATTCTTAAGAGAACATTCAAAAAAATACTAAGATATATAATGCTCATATTCTTATAAATCATTTTTTAAGAAACACTTTTATAAGTCATTTTACATATAAACAGACAATAATAAATGTGTAACTTTACCAAACACTTTTAAATAAACAATTAATGTTATTTATTGGTCAAATTGGCTATATTCATTTATTGTCTGTTAACAGTTGATAGAATCAGTTAACAGCTATTACAATTTGCTAATAGCCAAAGAGGGCCTTTATGAACGATTTTAATTTCATTCAAGGTGTTGATAGACATGAGTTTTTTAATTATTATTATTAAATAATAATAATAATTCACTCACAATAACTAATTGCAAGTACACAATGATGTTGTTTTAACTTCTTCATAACTCTAAACTCAAATTAACTAATTTCAAATTATAATAAGTTTATCAACTCATTTAACACCCATTTCACATTAAAAATAAATATAAGTCCACTCTCTACTTTCTAAATAATAATTTTAAGCATGTTTAAGTCGCAAGTTTTGATAACCTGTTTAATATAGTTCGTCCATCATAATAAGTTTTGAGAATCAATTTTGATCATTGTATATCTAAAACTAGCATGTCATGTGAGTCATCTTTAGTCTCTTAACCAAGAACGGTTTCCACTAAGAAAATATATAACATTCGTAACTAAGTCACTTCAAATTAAACTGATGAAATAAATGTTTCGGATTTGACCATTATTTGTATCCAAAATCATCTAATTAAGATTCTTAATATATTATTTATAAGGTAAATTACAATTTAAATCTAAAATATTACTTAATTTTATAATATTAACTAAAACTATAAATGATATTAACCAAATATATAATATTTTAAATTGATGTAAATATGACTTTTCGCTTACTCTATCATTGGTATTATTGACGTAGAGCTTCATGTAACTAACATCAAGTCAAGAGACATAAGTATAATGAAAAAGGAGTAAAAAACAATTAAAGTTCCATCTTAAGTTAAATAATTAAAACATTTCTAAAAATAAAATCTACATCTCACATCTTACATCTTTGAATTTTCTTGAAGAAGAGAGAGATAAAGAATCTGACAACCTAAAGAGAAAAAAAGAATAAAGAATAGAAAAGAAAAGAAAGAGAAAAGTTATTTATTTATGGCAAAATGTACATATTACTCTATAATATTTTACAAAATGTCTAAGTTAGTATTTACAGCTGCCTTTAGCATTATTTTACACTTTAACGTTTATAAAATAGTTATTATTTACCCTCCAAAATCTATTTTTTTATATTTCCATTATTTTTTGTTATTAGGTTGTTAATCCAATTGAGGTCATCATCATACCCCAAATTTCCGCATAGAAGTAAAATCTGGGGGGCCTGATAGTATGCAGCCTTACCTCTACAATATAGAGAGGTTGTTAATGCTAAATGGTAGCTTAGCAAGATCCTTTTTAAGACAATTGCTTTTGGGCTTTACAATGACTTTGAGCTTTTCAAATAGTCTTTACGACAAATTTACCTTTTCATTTTCAAGTGGAGGTTGATGATTGAAAATTATATAATGGTTTCGTCATCTTAAAATATTCTTTTTTCATTGTTGTTGCATCTAGTAGGATTTGGGTTCTAAATCTTGTTGCAAAAATATTACAGGCTCACCGATGCTTTGACTAGTAGGCTAAGAATACTGGGCTAACCACTCTCTCACAGCATAATGGGAGGCTTTATGACCTTTGGAAATTTTATCCTAGACAATGGGACATAATTCCTAAGTCATAGTTGTTAAGAAATATGTGTCAACTATGGAATTATACATTAGAAAAATTCTCCTTACACTCTACAACAAAATAGAGTTGTTGAAATAAAACATAGGCATTTATTATAAACTGCTAGAGCCCTTATGTTTCAATCCCATTTACCAAAGCAGTTTTGGGGAGATTCCATTTTAACAGCCACATATATCATAACTAGACTTCCAACTCATATTCTTAACTGGAAGTCTCCTTATTCTATTCTTGTCCAAAAGGAACTCGACTACAATTTTCTGAGAAGTTTTGGTTGCTTATGTTATGCCCCTAACACCTTTCCTCATAAAGATAATTTTGCTCTTAGGGCTTTCAAATTTGTTTTCCTTAGTTATTCTTCAGGACAAAAAGCTTACAAACTTTATAATATGCAAATTCATTATATTTTCATTTCTAGGGATGTTGTTTTCTATGAAAATATAATCTCATTTCAGTTCATTCCTTTGGATCCAGAATTAGTTTCTTTGCCTAATCCAGATGTCCTAACACCTGTTGTGTTTCAAGAATCATAACCCTCTGAAACTCTTAATGATGGTCCTTTCGATTCATTAGTTCCACTTTCATCTGATACTCCTTGCTCCACTTATATTGCACAGAGTCTAGCTCCTACTCGTAAAGTATTCGTGTGACCTAACGACCTAATTGGTTAAATGATTTTGTTTCAGATGCATCTGTTACTGATATTGCTCATCGTCGTTTTCCGAATATAACTAATTCTTCTTCTCATACACCTCCCATATATCCTTTTTTACTCTCCTCACATCTTACCTTAGCTTATTGAAGAACCTAGTTCTTTTAAGTAAGCTCAAACTAATCCGAATTGGTTGACTGCTATGGAGGTTGAGTTGGTAGCCCTTGATAGCAATCATACTTGGGACCTTACTACTTTATCGAAAGGTAAAAAGGTTATAGGTTCAAAATGGGTTTATAAAGTTAAACTTAAACCTGATGGGATTGTTGATAGATATAAGGCTAGATTAGTAGCAAAAGGCTATAATCAAATTGAAGGAGTTAATTACACTAACTGTTTTTCTCTAGTTGCTAAGATAGTTAATGTGAGACTTTTTATAGCTATTGTTGCTGCAAAATGGTGGCCTTTACATCAATTAGACATAAACAATGCTTTTTTACATGGTTATACTGATGAGGAGTTGTACATGTTACCTCCTCAAGGGTATACCAAGGCGGGTCCCAATCAAATGTGTCGTTTGCGGAGGTCTTTATATGATCTTAAGCAAGCTTCATGCCTCATAAGTTTACTGCTTCTCTTTGCCAGCAGAATTTTGTGCAATATGCTCATGATTTGTGTCTCTTCATTAAATTAGAAGGCTCTGGTTATATTGCTATTGTTGTGTAATGTTGATTATAGGTCCAACGGAAACTTGTATTCAATAAGTAAAACGATTTTTACATGAACTAAAGACATGGGATCCAAAAAATATTTTCTCATTTTGAGGATGCTACTCTCTTTTATTGATAAATCCAGATAGATATCGGAGGTTAGTTAGGCGTTTCCTTTACCTTGGATTTACCTAGCCAGACATCACACATGCGACTCAGTAGTTGAGTCAGTTTGTTCAGGCTCCTCCTGAATAGCATTGAACGGCTGCCATTCATGTGCTCAAGTATTTAAAACAGTCTCCATCTACAGATTTATTCTTTCCTTATAACAATTCTTGTTCATTCCAAGTATTTTGTGATGTAGATTGGGTTGCATGTCCTTTTAGTAGGCGATCCTTAACAATATTTTGTGTATTTTTGGGTGATGCTACAATTTCTTGAAAAAGTAAGAGACAATCCACTATTTCTCGATCTTCTGAGGAGGCTAAATATCGCAATCTCTCCACTATAGTCTGTGAGTTGCAATGAATTTCTTATTTGTTGGTTGATTTCAAATTGTCCATTTCATTTCCTATTCCTTTATGGTGTGACAATTTGACTACTATTCATATTACTACTAATCCTATTTTTCATGAATAGAGCAAGCATTTAGAATTTGATTGTCATCTAGTTCGAGATAAATACAAAAAGGGCGTTGTTCTTCCTTAACATATTCCTTCAAAGTTTCAGTTGGCAGATATGTTTACTAAGGCTTTGCTAGCTTCGGTTTTTTTTTTGATGTCCAAGTTAGGCTTGTGTAGAATATTTTTGTAATTGTATTTATTGTATAAAATATTGTATTCTTCTGTATGGTGTATAATATTGCTGTATTGTATAGTTTTTAGTTGAGTTGCATTTTATGTAATGATAGTTACCGTTTTGTACGAACAACGATGGAGTATATACCATCCTCATTTTTCTTCGTAGAAATGTAACAATAACCATTCATTTTGGTTTCTGATTTCTCTACTAAAATCAAATCCCTATAGTGTTTTTCGGTTTCTTCAAACTCAATACTATATTTAGTATTAAATAAATTTTATTTTTATTTTTATTTATTCTCAAATTAAATAATTGATATCCATAAATTAAAATTAACGTATGATAATGCTTCATAACCAGTTAAATATTAAAAATATAAAATACTTTTTTACCAACTTTTTTGTTAGTTCAATCAGTTAAAAATAAAGTATATAATTAATGTATACTATATTTTTTCCTAATAATATCAATTCTCTATTAATAATAATTGATTATGCTAATGACATACAAAATTATCGTTAAAGTATCTTTTCACCTTAACCAAAAATTATCAAAAGAGTAACAAAATATTCTCTTTAATTATTTTAGGTTGATGATTCAAATATAAATCATTTAGTTATCTTTATATAATGTATACCTTCGTTAAAATAAGTCATAGATAATATTAAAGCATAATACTCTTTATATAATATATTTTAAAAATTTTAAATTAAAAAATAAGTATGTACGATAATTAAATTAAAATGTTTTGTAAACATTCAAGTAATATTTTAAATAAATGAATTCAGTTAATTACGTGTTTGTTTAAATATCTATTTTTAAATAAAAACATAACATAAATTAATCTTTCCACGGTTTATTAATAAAAAATTAAAAATAATCTTATATAAATTAATTTTATTATATCTAATCTTTAGATAATTTCTATAGCTTAGTTTAATGGCTTTAGAGTCAATACAAACAAAAAGTAGAAGAGATATTATAACAGAGTTAGAGGCGAGGGAAGATGGTGGAGGGTTATAATAATGGAATGAAAAGTAAGGAACTATGGGGGTCGAAGGTGTCACCGGATGATAGTTAGAGTAGGTTGATGATGGCGGGTAATATGAACCATCATTAGCCAATGGCGGAGGAGATGCGTAGATGTTGGTTGGTTTATCTAATATTTAATATAAAATTTTCTTAATTGTATTTATGTATGGTCAATCATAGATTGTCTAATAACCTCAAAAGTTTGCCAATTTGATGATTATCTTAGCCAGTTCAACATATATTCAACAATAATATATGTTATAATAACAAATAAAGAAATTATTTATCTCTTGCCATTGATCTTTTTGTTTGAAAAGTCTGCGTTTTTTTTTAATTTTCTAAGCTTTCAATTCCCAACATTGATGGTGTGTTTTTTTAAAAGGATAAAAGTAACTTAAGGACCCCAAAATTTACAAGAAAAAAATTTCAATGTGCTCCCATCAAGTACATTAACAATTACCACAAAAATAGGAAATTAATATCCACTAAGTATATAATGTTAGACCATTTATGGGCATTAAAACTACCAAAAATATGGAAAATATCTCGTATTCTCCCATTTGATCCATATGTTAAACTTGGTATCGAATCCTAATCAAATCCAAATATAGCATATGGACCATGGTGAACAGTTCTCTAGTAATTGAGCATTATCTTCCATATATTACAATGTGCTATATTTTGTATCAATTTGAATGTAGTAATATTACTTAATAAATAAACCTTATATTTATTATAGGGACAAAATAATCAATTTTCTCAAAATTTAATAATATGCATCATAATATGAGAAAATATTACAAGAGTTTCACAAAATACTATACAATGAAAACTATATAATGGAAAATAATCTCATTCTAATAACATGATCCTTGAACTTCATTAGTGGCATACCTTTTGTTAACGAATACTTAAGTGTATGTTTTAAGATTAAAGTAACGACCCACTTTATTCTTTAAATTACACGTGATTCCAGATTCATTTAATATTGCCATTATTGATAGTCAAATACTATCATGATATGAAACTCATCATTCCCTTAAAGTAAAGGAGTTTACTTGCACAGAGATAAATCGCAATACCACAATCTAAACTATAATCAAGCGACCAACTTGATTATTCAACTGTGAATCAATTCTTTTAGATTCTAATAATATACATGGTTCCCATACATCTCTATGTATGTGTATATTACTTACAAAAGAATCTCAGTTCATTATGAATAAATATATAATGCTCATACAAATAAAACCAAATTCTTTTGTTTTATTAATAATAAATATATTCATTACAAAAGTAACTGGAAGAAAATTAAGTTATAAGTAAATATACTTACTTTCTAGGGCATTATATTTACATAACTCCAATAACAAAGACCCCAATGTGCACATAGTGAACTTGTTAGAAATATGTGATACTTTTCGAAAGATGCAGTTAGAATTAGGCTCTTTCCCTTTACCCCTTAAAGATAAAGCAAAGGCTTGGTATCACTTCTGTAACCCAGCCAATGTTACCACTTGGGATCAGTTAGTATGTATCTTTTTAGAAAAATATTTTCCCCTAAATAAGACCACTAAGATCATCAAGGAAATCACCAACTTCCAACAAGTTGACGGGGAATCGATCTACGAAGTTTAGGAATGATAAAAGGATTTGCAACAGAAAGGCCCACATCACACCTTACCCAAGGAATTCTTTTTGCACACTTCTATAATAGAGTTATCCCGAATATGAGAGGCACGATTTATGCAGCTTCAGGAGGATCATTGATGAGGAAGAAAGTTGATGAAGTGGAAGAATTAATAGAGGAGATGGCGAGTAATAGTTGTTTATGGACGAATGAGTGCAGTAGACAAACTACTACATTCTGTGAACAAAAAAGAATTACGTTCGTTAATCAAATGACAGAAATGCAAGTGCGGATTGATAACTTGACACGACAGCTCGACAACATGAAGGCTTCGTCCTCAACTCTGATAAAGGCCGTACAACTTAAGTGTGAACTCTGTAGAGAATTGGACCATGACATAGTAGACTGTTTCTTAATGAAGGAAGGTGATCTAGAGCAAGTGAATTACATGGGAGCCCAGTATAGACGAGGAGGGGGAAACAACCCCTACTCCAACACTTATAGCCTTGGATGGAAGAATCAACCTAACTTCTCTTAGATGAACAATGCGAGAGGATAGTTAAGAACACAAGGACAATTAGGCTTCTAACAAGATCAACTAAGCTCAATGGAATCTAAGTTGGATAAGACTTTACATAAGATTGAGATATGGAGGATGCACATAAGAGGCTTAAGAGCAAATTCAAGCAAGTTATCAAGAACCACACCTCTTCAATACATAATCTAGACGTCCAGGTAGGTCAACTAGCTGAAGCAATATCTATTTAAAAAGGGAAAGGGTCATGACCATCACTCAGTCCCAGGAAAAGGAACTTGATTATATAGTTGTTTACCATACCCTAGCAGAAATAATTGTCAGGTAGGGTAACAAGGAATTTTGAGGGGGTTGGCTTAAACAAGGTTAAGAATATAATAGAACACCTATAGATGAGGCTCACATTAATGGAATCGGTGAAAAAGAAGGTTAAAGAGCGGGAACCAAAAGAAACCCCAACATAGGATAGAAGAAAGAGGATCTAAGGGATTTTTACATTCCTTGTAGTATAAATAGAGTCAACATAGACAGGGCATTTGACGTGAATCACACGTTAATAAAGACTTAATAATCTATATACAAATGCACAAGAAGGGGGGGTTAAATTGTGTATTCTTTTTCGCTAATCTCCTTTTTGAACAATTTCTTTAAAAGAGACTTGTTCTTTCCTCAAACTATTGAAAATCAATATTGAAAAATATTTTCTGAATTCTCGTATGAAAACAGTAAGATTAAAAATTCAAAGTTAAAAGAGAGTGTTGACGCAACAGATTTATACTGGTTCACCCCAAACAGTGGGCTTCGTCCAGTCCTCAGAGATCTTTATGAGATTTCACTATACTTCTCTTACAATAAGTATTCTTTCACACTTAGCCTCTTCAAGCTATCTGCTCTTCTTTCAATTGAAAGATGTTTCGAGCTTTGTTACAGATAAAGATAGCTCTAATTTTTCGCACAATAAGATTTCTCAAATCGCTAAGCTTTTGTTTTAAAATCTTTGACTTCTACAGTATTCGACTCCGACTCGTATTTATAGCCTTCATCTTCAACCGCTTCTTGATAACTTCTTCTTTCTTCTTGTTTCTTGATCTTTCAAGAATCAGTTATTCAGTTTGAGTTTTGTAACTAACTCAAGCTGATTAGTAATCCGATGTGGTATCGGTTCTTCCGTCTAACTTTCTTCTGTCTGATGTTTTGTTTGTGCTTCTGTCTTACTTTCTTCCGTTTGATGTTTAGTTTGCGCTTCCGTCTTACTTTCTTCCATCTGATGTTTAGTTTGAGCTTCCGTCTTACTTTCAGTTTGCGCTTTTGTCTGTTTTTTATCGTCCGTCTTTTGTTATCGTGCTTCCGTCTGTCTTTTGTCATCACGCTTCCATTTGTCTTTTTATCATCTGCCTTTTAGCTTCGCGCTTTCGTCTGATTATTGCTTTGCTCCTTCCATCTCATTTTCTTCTGCTTCCTTCTTACTTCCTTCTTTCATTATTATTTGTTCTTCAACAAAATCATTTACGTAAAGTCATTTTGACTTAACAATCTCCCCCTTTTTGATGATAACAAATAATCATATTAGTAAGAAAGAAAGTACTAAACAGAATCATGTACAGATTATATACACTGGAAACACAACTTCTTCTTTTATTCTTCCTCCCCTTATCTTTTTCTTCTTCCTCTTTAGAATGTTTTCTTTCCCTTCTCTCAAATTTTTTCTTTCTCCTCTCTCCCCCTATTTGTTATTGATCAAAAATGAATTACGATCGTAGATGCTTCAATATTTCTGACATCATGTCCTTCATTTCCTTCACTTTTGTGCCGAGTGACTTGAGGTCTTGTCATATTTGAGCTATTTCCTCTCGTAAGTCATTTAATGAAGTAGGTCGACTTTCATCCTTCTGTTGTTCTTCTTCACAGGCAATAGTGGTGTTATATACATCTGAAGACAGAACAAGTGCTTCACTTATAACAAGGGTAGGAGGTTGAACAGATTGGTTCAGCTCTGGGAGATTTAGATCATCAGGGATAGGTAGTCACGGGACTTATCTTTCGAGCAGGTGTAGAACGTCTCCAATTGAAGATACAGTACAAAGCGGCCTAATGCGCATAATCAGATGCACAAGGGTCTCGATTGAGTACCTGATATCTCCAATCCTAACAGATCTGCACTTCCCTTTTGTAAGTTTTCCAACCACCATACAAGGTTCATTAGTGGTAGGTTGACTATAACTACTTCCTGGATCTTTTGAAATATGGTGGGAAACATGAATTCCCTTCATCTGTGCTGCATAACATGCTTCATCTATGCTTCGCACTTCCTCTTCAATTTGATCCTCTGTAAAATCATTTTTTAACCCATCTAGGTACAGTTTCTTCTTCCCCTTATCATCATTGCGAACAATGTAAGGTCGTGGTTGAAATTCAGGCACAACCTTGATCACAGTTCTCTTTGTGATTGGAAAAATAGTATACTTTTGCCTTGTCATCTGTGTAGGGCATGGTCTGGTTCCTTCATGTCTCAAAAACTCATACTTACTCTTCTCATCGTCATTCAACAGATGCATTGTACTACTATTCACCAAAATTGGTTGTAATTGTGCCTTTACTGACCTTTTTGGGGATTCTTTGATAATTATCGAGGTGTTACTCCTTACAAGTTGAACTTCTTCAATAACCTTGATTCTCAAATCCTCTTTCCTCAAGGGTTGAGAGGTATTAACCTGTACTGGACTACGTTCTACTATTTTCTTCTTCTGAACAGCAGTGGGAGTGCTCTTATTCTGACTGATTTTCTACTTTTTTCCTTCTTCAATCACTATCAGAGTCTGTTGAGATTGCGGTCTCTTCTTCTCAAACTCCAATTTCCTTCTAATATTAGTCTCTCTAGCTAATTTGGCTGTATCTTCTTTTAAGATTGAGACTAAAGACCTTGTAGCCTGAGGTGCTCTTGTCTCAGAGTCTTCTCCATGATTCAGCTATTTGGTTTTCTTCTCCTCTTGCTGACATAGAGTTCGCACTCTGGATGACCTTTTTGCTTGCTTAGGTATTTCTGATAGAAGTGTTTCCCCCTTTCTCTTCAAGGATAACTTCTCTATATACCACACCTGGCTTCCTTCTCTATGAAAAATCATCTTATCTTTTATTGATTCTTTTGATGATGTCTTCTCTCCAACCATGGGCATTTTCTCACTGGGTTGAGATTTTGAACTTCTCGTGGGAGTTTCCTTCTTAGCACGCTCCCCTCAGTTCTTGGTATTTTCTTAGAATCTGCTTCTTCTTTGTCTAGATTCTTCAAACCCATTTTGCCAATCGTTGCGAAATTGATAATGCTCTTGACATTCAGCTTCATTCTGTTTCCTCTGTCTAAAAGAACTCCAGAATCTCTAAATATCCTTGTCAGCAACATTCCATATGGGTGATTGTTCAATTCTTTCTTTATCTTTATCATATAATGGACAATAAGAAATGGTAAATCAACAGGTTGGCGATTAAATAGATGGAATAGGCACTGTTCATCTAAGGTTGTCACCAGATGCCTTGATCCTGTTCTTAGTAGAATGTAATGGAAAAGAATTGAGTGTAAAACCCTCGCCTTAGGCACAAGACTTGATGCCTTCTTTTCCTTCGGATCGTTGTTTCCATACAACTGTCGATTGATTTCATTCTTCTTCATGCTAGCTTACGTCATCCATTTAGCTTTGCTTGTTAGCTTCTCTCCAGCAGATGGACACTCAGTGACCTTCTCGATCGACTTCATTGTCACTATAATGGACAGCCTATCTACTGTTGATACAATAGTATTATCTACCACACTCATATTCTTCCAGAAATCATAAACTTCATTATGATATACGGTCTCTCGAACTTGAAAGAACTTCGTCCACCCAACTACAACTATCTCTAGTTCAATGTCCATGTTGTTCTTCCTCAAAGACTCAAAATCAACAAGTCTTCCGTAAATCATCACTGGCTCCATTTGCTTCTATGGTTGGTAAAGGACTGAATGCATAGATTTCTTCTACAAAATGTAAGGTTGGTTATTGAGGTTGAGAGAGTAGAGTAATGAAGAGCTTTTGTTGAGTATACTGCAAAGGTCGATATCAGGGCATATCAAGAGTGTTTTAGAATAGGTGATGTTCTCAAGACTATGAAAATTTTTCCCTCCAAAAATTTCTTGTGATAGAAGTTACCAGCTATAACTCACTGTTACTATCGTTGTTAACTCTTACGTCCTTTTAACTGGGTTGTGACGTGTCAGATGATTGGTCAAATAACATAACCATGTTGAGATTCCGCCTGATTTCCTTAAACCGTTCTTCACTCAATGGCTTAGTGAAGATGTCCGCCCATTGATAATTTGTCTCAACAAACTGAAGACTTATGATCTTTCTCTGAACATAGTCTCGTAAGAAATGGTGTCTGACCTCGATATGTTTAACTCTCGAATGTTGAATCGGGTTTTTCGACAAGTTGATTGCACTCGTATTATCACAAATGATTGGGATCTCCTCCTCTTGTACTGAGTAATCTTCTAGTTGGTACTTGATCCACAATGTTTGTGAATAGCAGCTTGCGGCAGGCATGTACTCGGCTTTAGCAGTTGATAGAGTGATTGAGCTTTGTCTCTTGCTTGACCAGCAAACTAAGTTTGGGCCAAAGAAGTGACATCCACCACTCGTACTCTTCCTATCAATCCTATCTCTGGCATAGTCTACATCACAGTATCCAATCAACCTGAAATCTTTACCTTTCTCATATATTAAGCAAAGATCAGTGGTACCTGCAAGATATCTCATAATTCTTTTAACAACAATGTAATGAGACTCTCTAGGATTGGCTTGAAACCTTGCACACAAACAAACACTAAACAAAATGTCAGGTCTGCTTGCTGTAAGATAAAGTAAAGAATCAATCATCCCTCTATACAGGGATTGATCCACCTTCTTGCTAGTTTCGTCCTTAGACAAAAGGTTTAAAGGATGCATCGGAGTTGTCATTGGTTTTACCTTCTCCATATCAAATTTAGACAACAGTTTTTTAACATACTTCTGTTGATGGATAAAAATCTTTTCTCCAGATTGCTTAACTTGCAACCTAAGAAAGAATTTTAACTCACCCATCATACTAATCTTAAACTCATTTTTCATCAAGTTTTCATAACTAATGCATAGCTTTTTTGACGTTGCACTGAAAATAATGTCATCAACATAAATTTGAACTATAATAAAGTTATTCTTAATAATATTCTTCAAGCCATACAAAGCTTTGTAAAGTCTATAGACATGATCCGGATACTTAACATCCTTGAAACCAGGAGGTTGCTTCACATAAACTTCTTCATCTATGAAGCCATTCAAAAATGCACTTTTCACATCCATTTGAAAAAGCTTTATATCATGGCAGACAACATATGCAAGCAAGATGCTAATAGCTTCTAGTCTTGCTATTGGAGCATACGTCTCATTATAGTATATTCCTTCTTGCTGATTATAGCCTTGTGCTACTAATCTTGCTTTGTTTCGACTTACTTTTCCTGATTCGTCTAGCTTATTCTTGAAAACCCGTCTGGTTCTTATAATGGATTTTTCTGAGGGTCTGGGAACTAAGGACCAAACTTTATTCCTAGTGAATTGGTTCAATTCCTCTTGCATTGCTAAAATCCATGCTTCATCTTGAAGAGCTTCATCAATTTTCTTAAGCTTTACTTCAAAAACAAATGCTACATTGGCTTCTCTTCTAAATTTAGACCTTGTTCGCACTCCTTCTGAGTTCTCTCCTATGATTAACTCTTCTGGATGAGAACTCATATATCTCCAATCTCTTTTCAACTTAAAAGTCTTAGGAATATCTTCAACTTTGTTTGATTGAGTATCTGATGTTGAAGCTTCTTCATTGTCAACCAAGGGTGCTGATAGGGTTTCATTATCAGTATCATCTCTCTTACTTGGTTGGAAACTATCATCAAACTTGACATGTACAGTCTCCTTAACAATCTTAGAGGTAAGGTTGTTTACCCTAAAAGCTTTCGATGATAAAGAGTAACCTAGAAAAATTCCAGAATACGTCTTATAATCGAATTTATCCAGAATTTCCTTTGTATTCTGTATAGAGCACTTGCAACCAAATGGATGGAAGTAGGATATTAGATTTCTTTCCATTCCATAACTCATATGGAGTTTTCTTCAACAACAGTCGCAGAAGTATTCTATTCTGAATATAACAAGCTGTATTCACAGCTTCTGCACAGAAGTACTTAGGAAAATCCATCTCGCATAGCATAGTCCTTTCCATCTCCTGAATCGTCCTGTTCTTTCTTTCAACAACTCCGTTCTGTTGTGGAGTTCTAGGAGCAAAGAAATTGTGGAAAATCCCATTCTCCTCACAGAATGTTCTAAACTTCTCATTTTCAAACTCACCACCATGATCACTC
>JANVCL010384547.1:0-14866 GCA_026546855.1 Erythroxylum incrassatum
GAGATGTGTTTTCCTAATTTCTCTTATTGATCTCACATGTACCAAATTTCTAGGGTTCTAACCCTTTTGTATGGAAACAGGATGTTACAGTCATGACACTCCCCACTTAAATAAAAAATAAATGCTAACGCCATCTTGTTTACGCTACTACATATTTCTTAGAAATCAGTTCATTTGTCTTCAATTTCTAATCCAATTGTCTCCCAAATTTCAATGGCACTTGTCATTAAATCTTAATGCCACATATAAAATTTTCCACTGCCATTTGACTCTTATTTCTACTACTATTCATCAATTGTTTTGTCACTTGGCATTTTTTTCCTAGCCCAAAGAATCCTTAAATTCCAGAAAATTTCCAATTTTTCAGATATTTTCCTAAAATTCACCAAAATTGTAATCCAACTATTTATACTTCTCCCATTCAATTTTCAATACAAATAATTCACAATTCTCAATATAAGCACCTTTATAACCAATTATACCCGGAATGCCAATGAATGCATGTACAGTCATTTTAATGTGTGCAAAAATTTAGATTCACGTGCGTGTATGCTAACAATATGCATGTGCATGAAATGCATTTTCCTAATCTCTCATTGCTATTTTCTCAATTACAGAAATTTAGGGTTCCAACCCTTAGTGCGGAAATGGGATGTTACACCACTACATTTCAACCATTATCATTAGCAAATAATGCAAAAACTCAACATTTCGCATGATAAGGAACCCATGATTATTGACATATACATTTGGTGTTTATTATGAGACCCAAAAAATAAAGCAACACGACTCACCAATTGAACACAAGGCATAAGGAGACGATGGATGACAGAGAGAGGAGAAGAAAGTTCTTTCACCGACGGTAGGGTGTGAAAGATCAGTTTCGGCAATTTGGGCGATGTGGAGAGAGGAATGGACGAAAATGAAAAAAAAGGGAAGAAGAGAAGAGTTTTGCGTGTCTGTGTTTAAACAGACAGGGACGACATCGTTTGTAGTAAAAAAATGATGCCATCTCAGCTTATCTTTTTGTCATTTGTTACATTTAACGATGAATATACAAATCCCATATTTACCTATCAAATTAAATAAGCGTCGCAAATTCTGAAATATTTTGCTACCAAACTAGATAAACATCGCCAATACTAAACCTTTTTCATAAATTTTTTTATTTTGTTAAAATGATTGATATGAAGTACTTATATTACAATCAAAATTGTAATAAACTTATAATATTATTATAAATCAATGTGATTAAGTTCTAACATTTTCAAACAATATTATGTCGGTCATTGAGGTATTGTAATAATAATTTTTTTCTCTATGTGTAATAATAATTATGTTACGCAAAGGTGACAACAAATATGGCAATGTCTTCAAGTTGGCAATGATTTTTTTGTTTCTAACAACATTGTATTATATTTCTTCCGAAAATATGGAAAACGACATCATTTACCTTAACAAGAAACGACGTTATTTTGTATTAGGTTTTTATCACTACTTCAATGAACCTCTATTCATTTTCGTATTAGCCGTCAACACTCCTTTACATTCACAGTGCACTAACCATTGTTCCCTCTCTTATGCTCATCTCCTGTATTGTGGTCATCACTGTTAAAAAACCATTGTTAATTGTATTGGTATTATTTTTTTAATTTTCAAACCGTCTATCTTGTGCTAAGTTTAATTTATACCTTTAGGTGTTTATTGTGAGTTATTAATTCTGCATTTGTTTTATGAGTTGTGTTTATCGTTGTGTTTTGAAGATGATTTATTGTCTTCCTTTGTTAGTTGTATATGGGTTTACTTCTTTTTACGACCTTTAACACTTCCCTCAGGAAAGCTTCCTAACTATTTGATGAAAGGTTTGAAAGAGTATTTAACTTTTTAAATTTGTATTAATAGTAATATAACCCAATATAGATAGTACTATATTTATGTACATTAAAAGCATGTTCATGTTTAATCTACTTTAAATTATAAAAATCAGATACAATACAAAGGGTAAATAGATTACTGCTATTTTAATAAGGGTAAATTCATCTCATTCAGTAGATTGAAGATGTATAAGTACCAAACTGTAGTACCTTAACTTATCATCGAAATAGGAGTTGAACATAATGAATTTTATTCTAAATTCCCATTTGCAAAATATAACTCTTAACATAATTAGTGAAGTAATGTCAACATGGCGACTAGTTTCTGATGGTAGAAATTCATTCCATTGGGAGGAATATGGCAAAATTATCCCTACTGAAGAAAAAAACAATGAAGAATAATTAATAATCGTTTGCCATGCATAGCCAATCTTCTTCTTCAAGGTTTTTAGTATCATTTGAACTACGTCACTTTCCTTATTATGTAGATCTCATTTCTTGTTATAAAGCTATTATATATATTCACATTTGATGGTGTATACTATATATGTTGTGTTAAGCTTTCTTGAATCTTCAAGATAATATCTATTGCCATGAAGGCAACGACGACGTCACAACAGTCCATAAAGGATTATGGAAATTGGTTATTTTAGAAAATTTGTCTATTCCAAAGACTTGGTCTGGTCATTCAGTTATGCATATGTTCCAATTTGGGTTCATTAAACGGTTTCACTAAATTACCAATCTAAGTCATATACTGATTGTGTTTTAGGTGAAATGCATCCTAATGGCAGTTCATCCGAAGAAGTTGTCTTTCATACTAAATCTGGAGACTCATTAATTGTATCCTCTAGAATTTAAGCTATAACAAAGAAGCTAATGGAAGAGGGTGTCAACAACCCTAAACCTGATGGAAGATCTGTCACTATTTCAATTGGTGCCTTCAAACGTATAAGGACCCTTCATAGGATCAAGGACCCTTCATGGGATCTAGACATAGGGAATTCATTTACCTTCATCGCTAAATGGTATATTTCTTCCGAATTAATCAACAAAGACATTGTTTTGTTTAACAACAAACAATGTCATTTTCCATTACTTATTAACACCAAAATGAAGCTCTCTTCATTTTCGTGTTAGACATTGTATTTCCTTTTAGTTCACCATCAAAAAAGTGTCACCTCCTCTATTATGGTCATCTCCTATGTTGTGTTCGTCACCGTCAAAGAAGTCTTGTGTCCTCTATTGGTACTGTTCTTCTTTTTTGTTTTCAAGAACCCACTTTGTTGCCTGCTGTTTTTCTGCTATGTTTTGGAGATTATGTGGGTTTTTTGTTCTGCTTATGGTGTATGGGATTTTATATGTGCTTGTGTTTGTATTTGGAAGATGCTGAATCATGTTTTTGTGTTGGTTGTGTATAGGTTGACTTTTTTTCCACCTTCCATGGTTGTTTGATGAAAGCCTACTAATTATTTAATGAAAGGTCTATTAGAATATTTAACTTTTGCAAGGGATGTTTATGTGCTTCATTCTGTTTTCAACATTTATACGGTTCTTTTTATTTTTGTGGTGATTTTGTATATATATAGACCTCTCAATGCACTCCCACCAAAACTCCATTTCCTATGTTAACTTTACTCCAAACCCCACCTTCCTCTACCTCTCTTCTCCTATCTTCCTACTCTCTCTCTCTCTCTCTCTCTCTCTCCAAATAAGTTTCATCCTCTCTTATCTTTTCTGCAAGTATGTTATTATGTATGTAACTTAAGCTCTTATTTTAAGTGTTCAATATATAAAAGCTTTTCCTACGTATTCACTGATAGGATCAAGTGTATTAAAAACAAGAGAATTGGTTCAAGTCTAACGTTGGACTTGAACTTTGTTGTTTTCGATCATAATAAATAACAAATAGCTGAGGAGAAGGTTGTTTTAGCGTCGATTAAAAGGAATTACCTTTTCTTTTTTGTTGCTAGGATTTGTTTGGTAAAGTTTCATTCAAATTTGGATTAGTTCATTCCTCCCCTGAGAATTTATAGATTCAATTACCAAAAGAATTTAATTAAACAGAATGAATTTAATGCTAAATTGACTTTTCAAAATAAAATTGTTAACATTAATTTATCACGAAATGTCGACGTGGCGACTAGCTTTGAATGGCAAAAATGAGCTCCACTAGGAATATGACAAAATTCTCCCTAATAAAGAATAAATCGATGCACAAAAAATCTCCCCATCAAACACTAATCACCCATTTCCTTCCATGGCTGATCTTTTTCTTCAAGATTTTTAGTATCATTTGAATTACTAAAAACAATTTTAATTCTCAATTTATTGCTTAAATCTCCAAAAAGTGCTTGCCACTTAAAATTTGAATTTGAGAAGATAAATCAAGCACATACGAGTGAAGTCATCAACAAAGATTATGTAGTATTTACTCCCGTCAAGTGAAGTAGTTCTCTAAGGTCCTGCAAGATCAGTGTTGATGAGTTGCAACTTATCTGTTGCTCTCCAGGAAGATTTCTAAAATGGAAGTCTTACTTGCTTACCTGGTGATGCTGTCGCCCACAACCAAATATAAAAGAAATCACTTTTGTTAAAACAAATTAATTTAGTAGCGGTAACTGGATATCGTTCCCACGAGAAATTTTTAACGATAGAGGTTAGTAAGTTTAAAACTCAAACAAAGTAATGAAATGGGGGGTGGTTTTGATTCACGAAAATATAAGAAAAAGTATAAGAAAAATAGTAAATAAAAAGAAATAATTGAATATGAAAATTTAAGAGACAAACCTTAGTTTCGGGTCACCGATGTTATCACGCTAAAATAGATCCTCAATATAAAATTTCAATCATTAATAAACATACATTGGGGATATTTTCTCTTGAGTGTAATGACTAGAAACATGTATCCTAATATTCTTATTAAACAACAACCTAGATACGATCATAGGTTTAATTGAATAATAGCTTTACGAATCAAGAACCAATAAGCAAGCGAAATACATGTACGACATGCAATCAATCAAGTGAATATCTACTTAGAATTTTCTGACTATAACGTAGAGAAGACAATCCTAATTGCTACTTGCGATTAGTGAAACTAAATGTCATATTTCGTTAATCTAGCAGTTAAACACATTAATCCCTAGTTGCGCATCTAGAAACCAACGAATTCAATTAGAAAGAGTAGATCGGAAGATATTCAATGTTTATTAACAACGTAAACTTTATTCAAAACATCTCACCATACTAGCGGATAACATGGATCCCCTTAACCAAGACTAAAAGTTTAGCTACTCATACTAGAATCGAAAACAAAAGAAATAACAAAGCATAAAGTCGTCATCCCTGGTCCTTTGCTGAAAAAGACAAAAATATAAAAGGGAAAGTGCAAAAACGGAAGAACAAAACAAAGGGCAAACTATAGAAATTGAAATCCTATCCTAAAACCTAGACTAGCTTTTCGTGAACCACCATCCTCTCTCTTTTATGCTTGTTTTTCCCCTTATCTTTCCTTAATTCTCTTCAGATAATGTATTCCCCAATTATAGGTGGTCAATCCATTTGAAAGATGGCAATATAATCTTCAAAGATTGTGAGAATCTCGAATTTGACTTTTGAAAATTACTCTGCAAATTTATTCCATCCTTAGGTGTGCCTATGCTTAGTCACAGAATTACTGGAAAAATTTCAGATTTTTTTCATTCTTTTGCATCTTTTTGATTCAATTCCATCTCTAAGGTGTTGAAAATCATCTGTAAACAATTATAAGATAATTCCATTAATTTCGGATAATTATTTCAACACCTTAGAGACTTAACATTACCATATTGACAAACTTTGCAACCTTATAATTTTGATTCTAGTTAAGGTATGAGCAAGCTCTTTTCTCTATAAGCTCAACACTGTAGCATGGTGGAAATGGCCCAATATTTTATTCCAGGTTTTAGTGATGCTAGCAATTATGGAATAAGCTATCCACTCCTCTTGTAAAGGATCAAGAGAAAAACTATTTCCCTTCATTTTAACTTTAAACATATCTTTATCTGTTGCATTGTTGATTAAGCATTTATTGTCTTCAAAGATGACTTTGAAGCTTCCTTCAAGTAGTTATCCCACACTTAACAAATTTTGATCAATATTAGGCTCAAATAATACATTCTTAATCAATTCTGTATCTAAGAGACTTTCAAATTCTACAATTCCTTTCCCTTTGATAGCCAAGTATTCTCCATTAGTAATCTTCACCTTGGAGACCACTGATGTATTAAGCTCTGTCAAAAGATTGTTGTTACGCTCGGGTCCCGTGACTGATCCCGAATCAACCACTCGAGGCGGTTGGGTGAGGATCCCGCGAAAGGAAAGTCGGAAGCATACAATTTGTAGGAAATTCAGTGGCAGCAATTTAGAGGGTTCGCTGCGACGAAACTAAGAGAAGTTCGCCACGGCCAATGTCTAGCTTCGCCGCAGCGAAGTCTCAAGGTCACGCCTCGACGAAAGTCTAGCCTCGCTATAACGAAGTTCCATAAATACACCACGGTGAAAAGTTGTTGCTTTGCCACGGCGAAGTTACGAAACTTCACATATAAATAGCCCTGGAAAGGTTCGCTGCAGTGAAACCTTGGTGATGCTGTCGCCTGCAACCAAATATAAAAGGAATCACTTCCGTTAAAACAAATTAATGTAGTAGCGGTAAGCAGATATTGTTCCCATGAGGAATCTTTAACGGTAAAAGTTAACGAGTTCAAACGGGACAAATTACGAAAATTAAGAGGGGGTTTGTTTAATCATGACAATAATAAAAAATCAAAGGAAAAATCACAAATCAAAAGTAATAATTTAATATGAAAAATCAATGAGAAAATACCTTAGTTTCGGGTCACCGATGCTATCATGCTATTATGGATCCTCGACATAAAATTCCAATCATTAATAAACATTCATTAGGGGAAATTTCTCTTAAGTGTTATGACTAGAACATGTATCCTAACATTCTTATTAAACAACAACCTAGATACGATTATAGGTATAATTGAATAATAGCATTAAGAATCAAGAACCAATAAGAAAGTGAAAGATACGTACGACATGCAATCAATCAAGCGAATATCTTCTTAGAATTTTCAACTATAACGTAGAGAAGTTAATCCTAATTGCTACTTATGATTACTAAAATTGAACGTCATATTTTGTTAACCTAGCGATTGAACCAATTAATCTCTAGTTGCGCACCTAGAAACTAACAAATTCAATTAAAAAGACAAATATGAAGATATCCGATGTTCATTAACAACATAAAAAGTATCCAAAATATCTCACCATAATAACATGTAACATGGATTCCCTCAACCAAGATAAGAAAATTAGCTACTCATAATTGAATTGAAAACAAAAAAAAAACACAAAGCAATATGTCTCCATCTCTGGTCTTTTATGAAAACTACGAAAATCCTATTTGAAAATCTACAGAAATGTAAAGAACAGAACAGGAAAAGTGTAGTAGCCCAAAATCCCTAAAACCTACGATACCCTAAAACCTAATATGTATGTATATATATATGCGGCAATCATCCAAGTCTCCTTCTTAATGCTAATCTCTTCATTATCTTCTCTTGATTTTGTCCAGATAAGGTGTAATTCTAATTTTGGTAGGTGACTTCTTGGAAAGATGACAAGAGGATATTTAAAGATTGTGTTTTACTTGGAATCAACTTCTAGAATTTTATCTGCAAACTCCAAATTCCGTCCTTAGGCATGCCCACGCTTAGTCACTAAATTTTTTTCAAATTGAGAATTTCATATTTCTTTCCTTCTTTTGCATCTTTGTGATCCTATTTCACCCCTAAAGTGTTGAAAACCATCTATAAACAATTATAAAGCAATTCCATCAATTTCAGATACCAATTTGAACACATCAACGAAAATTAAGTTCAAAATATATATGTAATTTAAATGACTTAACAAATGGCAAGGACTATGTTGTGTGAAATGAATCTTCCTAAGTATTTTTGGGCAGAAGCTGTGAATACAGCTTGTTATATTCAAAATAGAATACTTATGTGACCTTTGTTAATCAGAAATCCATATGAGTTACGAAAAGGAAGGAAGCCTAATATATCTTATTTCCATCCATTTGGTTGCAAGTGTACCATATTGAATAAAAAGGAAATTTTGAATAAATTTGATTCTAAGACTTATTCAGGAAATTTTCTAGGATATTCATTATCCTCGAAAGCTTATAGGTTTACAATCTTACTTCTAAAACTGTTGAAGAAACTATTCATGTCAAATTTGATGATAGTTCTTAACCAAATAAGAGAGATGATACTAATAATGAAACCATATCAGTACCCTTGGTTGATAGTGAAGATGTGTCACCATCAGATACTCCTTTAGACAAAGTAGAAGATATTCCTGAAACACTTAATTTGAAAAGGGATTGGAGATATAAGAGTTCTCATCCAGAAGATTTGATTATAGGAGCGACCTCAGAAGGTGTGAGAACTAGGTCCAAATTTAGAAGAGAAGCAAATGTAGGCTTTTTCTGAAATAGAGCTTAAGAAAATTGATGAAGCTCTTCAAAATGAAGCTTGGATTTTAGCCATGCAAGAGGAACTGAACCAATTTACTAGGAACAAAGTTTGGTTTTTAGTTCCAAGACCCTCTAAAAAGTCCATCATAGGAACTAGATAGGTTTTTAAGAATAAACTAGATGAATCAGGTAGAATGAGTCATAACAAAGCGAGTTTAGTAGCACAAGGCAATAATCAACAACAAGGAATTGACTATAATGAGACTTATGCCTCCTGTAACAACATTAGAAGCTATTAGGATTTTGCTTGCATATGTTGTTTGTCATGATATAAAGCTATTTCAAACGAATGTGAAATTTGCATTTTGAATGGTTTTACAAATGAAGATGTTTATGTAAAGCAACCTTAGTTTCGAAGATCCTAAGAATCTACACTATGTCTATAGACTTCATAAAGCTTTGTATGGATTGAAACAAGCTCCTCGAGCTTGGTATGATCGTCTAAGTTCTTTTCTAATTGAAAATGATTTTAGTAAAGGACATGTAGATAAGATGCTATTTAGAAAATGGATTAAGAATGATTTTATCATAGTACAAATATATGTTGATATTATCTTTGGTGCAACATTTAAAAAGCTATGTACTAGTTTTGAGAATCTAGTGAAGAATGAATTTGAGATGAGCATGATGAATGAATTAAAATTCTTTCTTGGGTTACAAGTTAAGCAAACCGAAGAAAAGATTTTTATTCATCAATAGAAATATATTAAAGAACTGTTAGTTAAGTATGGAATGGAAAAAGTGAAACCTATGACAACTCCTATGCATTCTTCAAACCTTTTATCTAAGGATAAAGCTGGTAAGAAGGTTGATAAAACCCTTTTTAGAGGAATTATTGGTTCTTTACTTTACCTTATAGCAAGTAGACCTGATATTTTGTTTAGTGTTTTTTTTTGTGTAAGATTTCAAGCAGATCTTAGAGAATCTCACTATATAGTTTTCAAAAGAATTTTGAGATATCTATCAGGTTCTACCGATCTTTTCTTAATGTATAAGAATGGTAAAGATTCCAAGTTAATTGGCTATTATGATGCTGATTACGTTGGAGACAAGATTGATAGAAAAAGTACGAGTGGAGGATGTCACTTTCTTGGCCACAACCTAGTCTCCTGGTCAAGCAAGAGGTAAAGCTCAATTGCTTTATCCACTGCAAGTTGTTGCTCACAAACGTTGTGGATCAAGTACCAATTAGAAGACTATTCAATGCGAGAAGAACAAATCCCAATCTTCTGTGACAATACAAGTGCTATAAACCTATCGAAGAATCCAATACAACACTCGAGGGTAAAGCATATTGAAGTTATACATCATTTCCTACGAGACTACGTACAGAGGAAGAACGTTAATCTACAGTTTGTTAAGACAAATTATCAATGGGCAAATATCTTCACTAGGCCATTGAGTGAAGAAAGTTTTAAAGAAATCAGACGAAACCTAAATATGGTAACGTTTAGTGATCAATCATCTGACACATCATGACCTAGATGATCTTCTTAGTTAAGAAGATAAAAAGTCGTAAGAGTTCATGGTAACAATAACAGTAACTTACAGACAGTAACTTTTTTCAAGAGAAAGTTTTGGAGGGAAATCTTCTCAAAGCCTTAAGAATATCACCTACTCTAGAAGTCTCTTGAAATACCCTGAAATCGACTTTTGAAAAACTCTCAACAAAACATTTCATTACTCTGTTTTTGATATCAAGTTCTCCTTGCTCACACTCTCAACTTTAGAAAATAACATCATCACCTTGAGAAATACATTTGTGCATTTATTTTTTGTTGGCTACAGATACAAATGGAGCAATCAATGACTTATGGAAGACACGTTGATTTCGATTTGACAATATCCAAATCACAAAATATTGTTCAACACATGATTAAACCTAACCATTCTAATCTAATCATACCACCGTAATCTCTAACTCAGAGTGTTACAATAATATAATTAAATTTCAGACAATATTTGACTACTCCCCTTTGAAGCTCACGGTGAACTCAAGCCATTGCTACATCTTCAAGAGGTCCGAAAGCCTAGCCATGCATGACGGTCGTCATCCTCAATACTGTTTTGACTCCGACAGCATCCATGGTGAAGATGATGATGATATGTCGACGGTGTGTGTGTAGGTATGATGATATGTCGACGGTGGATGACGACTGCGACAAGGAGTGGCGATGACGAAATGAGTGGATCGTCTCTAGGTTTCCGAATGGTGTGAGATGCGTCTCCGACGTGATATGTGCCAACCCTCTGTGTTTTTCTCTTTTTTAATGACCTAATTCAGTAAGTATTTAAAGAACCGAGACGGGCCCGGTCAATACAGTGAGGGAAATTTCTATTTGGAGTCTGGGTCTCCGTCTGTACGTCGCGACGTGCGAATTAAACTCACCGCGACATGTGCTTTGGCTTACTCCCAGCGATGTGTGGACTTGACTTGCTCGTCGCGACGTGTCCAATGGTGTGTGCCGCGACGTGTGTGAAAGACCCCACAACCTGTTGACTTACTAATGGGTTGACTCCCTTGTTCCTACAATATAAAATAACAGTTTGCAATATCAATTGTCCTTAAGAAAAATTATAAAGTAATTAATATCAAATTGCAACTATTGCTAACAAATTGCGAATCATAAGAGCTCATTATAAGGAACCAATTTAAGCACAAAAGTTATCAATTAGGAGTCAAAAAGTTCATTAACACTAATAAAAATGTAGTCAATTTATAAGATAAACTTGGCTCAATCATGGTCTTCATGAACATGGTAGATTATCCTTTTATCTTTTCAATGGTATATAGTTTGTGAAATTTGGATTACGGAATTGAGAGTTATGGATTTTGCGAGTGATGATGTTGAATGGGAAGTATGAACTTGATAGCTATGGTAGATGATTAGAAATTGTGTGTGTTGAATGAGTTATTGGAGTTGAGATTTGGGAGTTTGATGCATTTAGATTGGTATTTGTATGATTATGAGGTTGTGTTGCACTTGAAGGGTTGAATTTGGGGTGATTATGAATGTATATGGTGTTAGGATGGAAGTTGGGAGCATTGGAGAGGCTTTGGAGTGAGTTTTGGACCTTTTGCCCAGTGTATATCCGTTAAACGGACATGGATGTCCGTTTAACGGACCTTCTCGGGTGAAATTGGAGTGTTTGTCCAGTCTATGTCCGTTAAACGGACGTGCATGTCCGTTTAACGGACATCCTCGAGTCAGCTTCAGTAAATCGCGATTTGGACCAGTTTAGAGGTCGAATCTCGCTTTGAGGTCTCTAATACAAGATGTAGATCTCGATGTCCTCTTTCCAATGGTTGAAAAACGAAATCAATCTGACATTTGTAGGAGAAGTTATGACATTCTCGCCAAGACATATTCAGTTGAAGTTAAGGCTTAAACATGTTGGATTCTTTCAACCCTAACGCCTTCATCCGACCTCCAAATTGAGTGATTCTTGAGGCTTTGGATTTCTAACACGTTTAGCTACCTCTCCTCGAAATTTGATCGCTTTTGATTTTAAAATTGAAAGGTTTGATTCAATGCAAGTGAGGGTTCATGGAGATAACCCTAAGTTGGCACCCGCTAATGCTTTTCGGATCCATTACGGATAGTTGGGCTCCAGGAACGTGGTCCAACACTTTGGTTGGACTTCGGGAATGGGGCTCAACACTCATCCTACCCCCGAGCTACCAGTTGCACCACCTGCTGCTTCACTAGTGCCTCAGGAGGTGATACCGGTCCATGCGGCTCCCCAACCCGTTTCTGGCCCCCTTCAGTTGCACCTCAGGTTGCTGACCCGGTTCAGCTTCCATCATCACCTATAGCTTCCCCAATGGCCAAGGCTGTGATACATACCCCTATTTAGGATGGTTCGGGATCCTCAGTTGCTCCTGACACCGTGACTACAGTTTGGACTACTCCAGCTCCCTGTCAACCTGAACCTGCACAGGTGAGCATTAGCCTGAGTCGGATGCCTAGTCCAGCGATTTCTACAGAGATAAGGTTCACCTCTAGCAGGATGCCTTGTCTCTTAAGTAATGAGGCCTTCATTCCCAGTAGTAGCCATAGCTCTCGATTTGCTTGCCTTTTCGGAGATTTTTCGCTTGGTGACTCGCCTATTCCTATTCGGGGGTTGACGGGCGATGGCGTGATTGAGGGGACTCCCCCCTCTCTTTGATTTCTGCTGACTTGGTTTTAGATTCCATTTCTTATGATAGGAAGTTAGAATATTAGGGGCCTTAATGGTCCTCACACTCAGCGAGCAGTTAGAGATTAGATTCGGAATCATGATCTTAGATTGGTTAGTCTCTTGGAGACTAAGGTAGTTTCTCCCTCTTTAGCGGGTGTAGTTTTGGCTACTTGTCATGGATGAGATTATTTGAGTAATGTGACGGATTAGGTAGTATGTCGCATTTTGGTTTGTTGGGACCCCAGTCTGTTTGAGGTACGACATTTGGCGTCCACTCTTTAGGGCATTAGTTGTGAGGTGACTTGACGGCAATAGGGTTCCGTTTTTGGCCTTACAGTAGTCTATGGCTCCACGAATTCGAGTACTAGGCAAGAGCTTTGGGATTTTCTCCGCGATCAGGCCGACCGATTTATTTCTATGCCTTGGTTCGTGTTGGGCGATTTTAATGCCATTCTGAGTCATTCAGATAGAGTCGGTGGAGATATCGGGTGGTCTCAGCATATGGATGAGTTTGGGGAGTGTTTAGACGATGCTGAGTTGCTCCGACTACCTTACCGGGGTTTGCATTATACTTGACATAATGGTCGGGAGGGATAGGATTCTATCCTCAGGCGTTTGGATTGGAGTTTTGGCAACTCCGCATGGTTCACCTTATGGCCTAGTACATTTACCTAGGTCTTGCCGCGTGATATTTCAAACCATAGCTCTTTAGTGGTTCCATTTGGTTCCCCGCGACATCGGCCTCCCACTCCTTTCAAGTTTTTGAAATGTTGGGCTGATCATCCCCATTTTTTAGAACTTGTTAGGAGGGTTTGGGCTACACTAGTACGAGACGACCCGATGTTCTGTTCGATTCACCGATTAGGTCTGCTCAAGAGAGAGCTGAAGTCCTTCTATTTTTGAGACTACAACTATATTTCCAGTAGGGTTAGGAAGGCACAGACCCAGTGGGCCTCCGCTCAGGCAGCCCTTGATGCTTCGCCGCACTCGCTCGATCTCGGTCTTGTAGAGCGTCACCTTGCTCGACAGTACTATCGACTGCTGCAGGATGAGGAGTCTTTCTATCGATAGCGATCCAGGATTTAGTGGCTTGCTCTGGGGGACCAGAACACTAGTTTTTTCCACAGATCCTTGATCCATTGCCAGGTCCGAGGTCGAGTACATGGATTGGATGATGGGACTGGTATGTTTATCGCAGATCAGGGAGCCTTGGGACAGATGGTGGTGGATTACTTTCAGGGTATTCTCCGCTCTCCCCCCTCGACTCCTTCAACTGATGCTGCCCGTTTTTCACTCGGTGTATCCCAGAAATTATGATTCAGTCATTGGTGGGTCCAGTTTCGAATGAGGAGATCCGTCACGCCTTATTCTCCATCCTGGAGGATAAGGCTCCAGGACCTGATGGTTATACCTCTTTATTCTTTAGGAGGTGTTGGGATATTATAGGAGCAGACTTCAGAGCAGTGGTGCAGTATTTCTTCTCTACCTCGGCTATGCCTCACTGCATGAATTCTACTAGGATTACCTTGGTTCCTAAGGTCAAGTGCCCGTAGACTTTGAGTAACTTTAGGCCATGAAGTGAATCACACGTTAATACAATAATCAATAATGATAGATAGATGCACAAGAAGGTGGTGTTGAATTGTGGTAAACTTTTCGTTAAACCCCTTTTTGAAAAATTCTTTCGTTTAAAATAAAAACTTGTTCATTTCAAAAGAACTACTGAAAATCACGTTTGTAAAAGTTTTTATGAAACTTTCGTAAAATAGTAATATCAAAAATCACGATTAAGAGAGAGAGAGAGTTGAGAGATTTCGACACAACAATTTTTATACTAGTTCACCCCAAACCGTGGGCTACGTCCAATTCTTAGATGACTTTATGAGATTTCACTATCTCTCAAAAACTTTACAAGTATTCTTTTTCTCTGAGCCTTTTCAGGTCTCTTTACAATCAGTATTCTTTCACACTTAGCCTCTTCAGGCTATCTGTATTGTAACACCCCACTCCCGAGTGACCCGAACCCGATATCGTTGGTGATATCCGAGTCCGTGCTCCGCGAGGGTGGGGTACTACATCAATCGGGTAAAGGTCAGTATAACATTTTCTTCGCTCTTTTTTTAAACCATTTATTCACGCGAAAAAATACAGTAATAATCTCGAGTCCATGTTCACAATTAACCATTTTCAGTTATTACAGACATCCAATAATAATTTC
>JANVCL010384664.1:0-14847 GCA_026546855.1 Erythroxylum incrassatum
GAATTGGGCGAACCATCGATGATGGTTCCTCACTGAGTTCGCAAACTCACCCAAAATTGCAACCTATTTTTTCAGGAACGAGAATAGACTGATAGCTCCTGAGAGACTGTAGAGTCGCGTAGATCAGATTGACGAGAGAAGCTATGGCTCAAAGGTCGGTCAGCCGGGATTTCTTTTTGAGATGACCTAGTTAGGACTGCTATTTTGTCTTGTTGTATATAGTCGTTGTGTTAAGTTTTCAGAGGAATGTACAGACAGATGAAACTAACAGTTGTATAAATTACTGAGTTTGGTGAATGAAATGGAACACAATTTGGTTTTAAAAAGTTTCAATTTCTTATTACTGTTTTCTTATTGTGATGCCATGTGGAGTATAGTGGTGTTCGTCTGTAGTGATCTTTTATCGTAGGATATGTACCGGAATGACCTACGGGCGTTCCCGTGGGTACTTTACGGTAAGGGGTGCTACATGCACTTTTTCTCTCTTCAGGGCACTTTTATCTCTACCACAACAAAATCTATTAATCATCACCCAAATATAACATAATACGAACTTGTATACAAGAAGGGCTATAGAGAAAATACTAAGATAGAGAGCACTAAATCAGATTATAGCCTTTAGATGCCAAGTGACAATACTCAGGAACAACATACTAAAACATCTTCCTGATCAAAGGTCGCTTGGTCATCAATCGAGGCTGGAGCAAATTTTGATATGAACTTTCTCTCTCTTTTGGGAACTTTTCCCTTTGGCACAAAAAAATCTAACAATAATCACTAAAATATAACATGATACAAACTCGTATACAAGAAGGGCTAAATAGAAAATACTAAGTTAGAGATCTCCAAATCAGATTCTAACCTTTGGATGTCAAGAGGCTAGACTCACGAATAACATACTAAAATTTCATCTCGATTAGAGATCGTTTGGTCATCGATTGAGGGTGGAGTAAATTTGTATATGCACTTTATCTCTCTTCTGGGCACTTTTCTCTTTGGCACAACAAAATCCAATAATCATCATACAAATATGACATAATACAAACTCGTATACAAGGAGGGCTAGACTGAAAATACTAAGTTAGATAGTTGCAAATCGGATTATAACCATTGGATGTCAAGAAGCAAGACTCAGGAATAACATACTAAAATTTTGACTCGATTAGAAGTCGCTTGGTCATCGATCGAGGCTAGAACAAATTTTGATATGCACTTTCTCTCCCTTCTGGGCACTTTTCTCTTTGGCATAACAAAGTCCAATAATCATCACACAAATACGGCATAATACAAAACACTTATACAAGGAGATCTAGACAGAGAATAATAAATTAGAGAGCTCCAAATCATATTCTAACCATTTGATATCAAGAGGCCAGACTTAGGAACAACATATTAAATTTCATCTTGATCAGAGGTCATTTGGTTATCGATTGAGGCTAGAGCAAATTTTGACATACACTTTCTCTTTCTTCTAGGCACTTTTCTATTTGGCATAAAAAATCTAATAATAATCACCAAAATACGACATAATACAAACTCGTATACAAGGAGAGCTAGGAAAAAAATTCTAAGTTAGAGAGCTCCAAACCAGATTCTAATCGTTTGGATTCAGAAGGCAAGACTCAGGAACAACATACTTAAATTTCATCCCGATCAGAGGTCTTTTGGATATTGATTGAGCCTATAGCAAATTTTGTTATGCTTTTTTATAATTATCACCAAATTATGACATAATACAAACTTGTATACAAAGACGACTAGAAAGGAACAATATATCAAATTCTAACCATTAGATGTCAAGAGGCAAGACTCAAGTACAACATACTAAGTTAAAGATCTCCAAATCAGATTCTAACTATTTGATGTCAAGAGGCAAGACTCAGGAACAATATACTAAAATTTTATCCCGATAAGATGTCGTTTGCTCTTCGATCAAGGTTGGAGCAAATTTTCATATGCACTTTCTCTCTCTTCTGGGCACTTTTCTCTTTGGCACAAAAAATCTAATAATAATCACCAAAATATTACATGATACAAACTTGTATACAAGGAGGGCTAGACAGAAAATACTAATTTAGAGATCTCCAAAATAGATTCTAGCCGTTGGATTTCAAGTGGCAAGACTGAAAAATAACATATTAAAATTTCATCCCGATCAGAGATCGTTTGGTCATTGATTTAGGCTGGAGCAAATCAGAAGGAGAGCTAGGCAAACTCATACAAAAGGAGAGCTAGGCAAACAATACTACGTTAGAGAGCTCCAAATCAGATTCTAAATATTTGATGTTAGAAGACAAGACTTAGGAACAACATACTAAAATTAATCCCGATCAGAGGTCGTTTGGTCATCGATCGAGCCTAGAGCAAATTTTGATATACAATTTCTCTCTCTTCTAGGTACTTTTAACTATCAACGAAGTTTTTTGGCACAACAAAATATAGTAACTATCACCAAAATATGACATAATACAAACTTGTATATAAAGAGGACTAGAATGAAAATACTAAGTTAGATAGCTACAAATCAAATTCTAACCGTTTAATTTCAAGAGGCAAGACTCAAGAACAGCATACTAAAATTTCATCTCGATCAAAGGTCGTTTGCTTATCGATCCAGGCTGGAAAAATTTGTGATAAGCACTTTCTTTCTTTTCTGGAAACTTTTCTTTTTGGCACAATAAAATATAATAATCGTCACCCAAATATGGCATAATACAAACTTGTATACAAGGAGGGCTAGACAGAAAATACTAAGTTAGAGGGCTCCAAATCAGACTGTATCCGTTGGATGTCAAAAGGCAAGACTCAGGAACAACATGCTAAAATTTCATCCCAATCAGAGGTCTTTTGGTCATCGATCGAGGCTGTAACAGCACTTTCTCTCTCTACTAGACACTTTTCTCTTTGCCACAAAAAATATAATATTAATCACCAAACTATGACATGATACAAACTCATATACAAGGAGGTATAGACAAAATATACTAATTTAGAGAACTCTAAATCAGATTCTAACCGTTGGATTTAAAGAGGCAATACTAAAAAATAACATACTAAAATTTCATCCCGATTAAAGGTCGTTTAATGATCGATCGAGGTTAGAGCAAATTTTGATATGCACTTTTTCTCTCTTCTGGGCACTTTTCTCTTTGACACAATAAAATCTAACAATCATCACCAAATATGACATAATACAAACTCTTATACAAGGAGGGCTATACTAAAAATATTAAGTTAGGGAGCTTCAAATCATATTTTAACCGTTGGATGTCAAGAGGCAAGAACAAAAAATAGAATTTCATCCCGATCAGAGGTCGTTTGGTCATCGATCGAGGCTAGAGCAAATTTTGATATTCACTTTCTCTCCCTTATGTGCACTTTTCTAACCAGTGTATTTCAGGAGATAAGACTCAAAAACATCATACTAAAGTTTCATCCCGATCAGAGGTCATTTGGTCATCGATCGAGGCAGGAGAAAATTTTGATATGCACTTTCTCTCTCTTCTAGCACTTTTCTCTTTGACAGAACAAAATCTAACATTCATCACCAAAACATGACATAATACAAAGTCTTATACAGGGAGGGCTATATTAAAAATACTAAGTTAGAGAGCTTCAAATCAGATTCTAACCATTTGATGTTAAGAGGCAAGACTCAGGAACAACAAACTAAAATTTCATCTCGATCAGAGGTCGTTTGGTTATCGAACGAGGCTGGAGAAAATTTTGATATGCAGTTTCTTTCTCTTCTAGGCACTTTTCTGTTTGGCAAAACAAAATCTAATAATCATCACACAAATATGACATAATACAAACTCATATACAAGGAGGGCTAGACAGAAAATACTAATTTAGAGGGCTCAAAATCAGGTTCTATCCATTGGATGTCAAGAGGCAAGACTCTGGAACAACATACTAAAATTTCATCTTGATCAGAGGTCTTTTGGTCATTGATAGAGTCTGTAGTAACCCAAAAAAATCTAATAATGATCTTAACTAAAAAAAATATAATAATCATCACCAAAATATGTCATAATAAACACTCGTACATAAGGAGGGCTAGGCCGAAAATACTAGGTTAGAAAACTCCAAATCAGATTCTAACCGTTGGATGTCAAGAAGTAAGACTCAGAGAAAACATACTAAAATTTCATCCCGATCAGAGGCTAGAGCAAATTTTGATATGTAATTTTTCTCTGTTCTAGACACTTTTCTCTTTGCCACAACAAAATCTAATAATCATCACAAAAATATAACATAATACAATGGATTTTGTTTTGTCAAAGAGGAAAGTGCCCGAAAAGAGAGGAAGTGCATATGAAAATTTTCTCTTGCCTCGACCGATGACCAAACGACCTCTGATCAGGATGAAACTTTAGTATGATGTTCTTGAGTCTTATCTCCTAAAATACACTGGTTAGAATATGATTTTAAGCTATCTAACTTAGTATTTTCTGTCTAGCCATTCATATATACGGGTTTGTATTATGTCATATTTAGGTGATGACCTCTAAACTATCTAGTAGTTTTTGTTTAGCCTTCCTTGTATATAAGTTTGTATTATGCCATATTTAAGTGATAATTATTAGATTTTTTTTTGTGTGAAGGAGAAAAACGCCTAGAAGAGAGAGGACGTGCATATCAAAATTTGCTCCAGCCTCGTTCGATAAGCAAACGACCTTTGACTGAGATGAAATTGTAGTATGTTGTTCATGAGTCTTGCCTTTTGACATCCAATGGCTAGAATATGATTTAGAGTTCTCTAAATTAGTATTTTCTATCTAGCCATCCTTGTATACAAGTTTTATCTCTAATTGATCCAGGGGATCAAAAGTACCTAGAAGAGAGAGAAAGTGCATATCAAAATTTGATCCAGCCTTGATCGATGATCAAATGACCTTTGATCGGGATTAAATTTTGGTATGTTGTTCCTGAGTCTTTCCTTCTTGCATGACATGGTTAGAATATGATTTTGAGCTCTCTAACTTCGTATTTTTAATCTAGCTATCCTTGTACACGAGTCTATATTATGTCATATTTTGGTGATTATTATTAGCATTTTTGTGCCAAAGAGAAAAGTGCCTAGACAATAGAGAAATTGCATATCGAAATTTTCTCCAGCCTCAATCGATGACCGAACGACCTTTGATTGAGATTAAATTTTAGTATATTGTTCCTGAGTCTTGCCCCTTTACTTCAAATGGTTAGAATCTAATTTGGAGCTCTCTAACTTAGTATCTTATGTCTAGATCTCCTTGTATACGAGTTTTTATTATGTCATATTTCTGTGATGATTATTGGATTTTACTATGCCAATGAGAAAAGTGCCCAGATGAGAGAGAAAATGCATATTAAAATTGGCTCCAGATGAGAGAGAAAGTGCATATCAAAATTTGCTACAACCTTGATCTATGGCCAAAAGACTTATGATTGGGATGAAATTTTAGTTTGTTATCCCTAAGTCTTGCCTCTTGACAACCAATAGATAGAAGTTGATTTGGAGCTCTCTAACTTAGTAGTTTCTGTCTAGCCCTCCTTGTATAAGAGTTTGTATTATGTCATATTTGTATGACGATTATTGGATTTTGTTGTGCAAAAGCGAAAAGGGTCTAGAAGAGAGAGAAAGTGCTTATCATATTTTTCTCCAGCCTCGATCGATGACCAAACGACCTCTAAACGAGATAAAATTTGTTTAGCCTTCCTTGTATATAAGTTTGTATTATGCCATATTTAAGTGATAATTATTATATTTTTTTGTGAAAGAGAAAAGCACCTAGAAGAGAGAGGAAGTGCATATCAAAATTTGCTCCAGCCTCGATCGATAAGCAAACGACCTCTGATCGAGATGAATTTGTAGTATATTGTTCCTGAGTCTTGCCTATTTATATATAATGGTTAGAATATGATTTGGAGCTCTCTAACTTAGTATTTTCTATCTAGTCACCACTGTATACGAGTTATATCTCTAATTGATCGGGGGGTGGGGGGGAAGTACCAAGAAGAGAGAGAAAGTGCATATCAAAATTTGCTCGTATATAAGAAGGGCTAGATAGAAAATACTACATTAGGTAGCTCCAAATCAAATTTTAACTGTTGGATGTCAAGAGGCAAGACTTAGGAACAACACACTAAAATTTCACCTCGATCAGAGGTCATTTGGTTATTAATTGAGGCTGGAGAAAATTTTGATATGCACTTTCTTTCTCTTCTAGGCACTTTTCTCTTTGGCAAAACAAAATCTAATAATTATCACACAAATATGAAATAATGCAAACTCATATACAAGGAGGGTTAGACAGAAATACTAAGTTAGAGGGCTCGAAATCAGATTCTATCTGTTGGATATCAAGAGGCAAGACTCATGAACAACACACTAAAATTTCATCTCGATCAGAAGTCGTTTGTTTCTAGATCAAGGATGGAGAAAATTTTGATATGCACTTTCTTTCTCTTCTAGGCACTTTTCTTTTTGGCAAAACAAAATCTAATAATCATCACACAAATATGACATAATACAAACCCATATACAAGGACGGTTAGACAGAAATACTAAGTTAGAGAGCTCAAAATCAGATTCTATCCGCTGAATATCAAGAGGCAAGACTCAGGAACAATATACTAAACTTTCATCCCGATCAGAGGTCTTTTGGTCATCAATCGAGGCTGTAGCAAATTTTGATATGCATTTTCTCTCTCTACTAGGTACTTTTCTCCTTAACGCAAAAAAATCTAATAATCATCACCAAAATAGGGCATAATACAAACTCGTATAGAAGGAGGGCTAGACAAAAAACACTAAGTTAGAGAACTCTAAATCAGATTTTAACCATTGGATGTTAAGAGGTAAGACTCAGGAAAAGCATGCTAAAATTTCATCCCGATCAGAGGTTGTTTGGTCATCGATCAAGGCTAGAGCAAATTTTGATATGCATTTTTTTCTCTTCTTAGCACTTTTCTCTTTGCCATAACAAAATATAATAATCATTACGCAAATATAACATAATACAAACTCATATACAAGGAGGGATAGATAGAAAATACTAAGTTAGAGAACTCCAAATCAGATTCTAACCATTGTGTAGCATCCCTTACCTAGGGATATGCACCGGGGTGCCCGAAGGTCATTCCAGCACATACCCTAGGATAAGGGCATGCTAGGTTCGATCACTAGACTCACTTCACATGGCATGGTATTATAATCACTTGACAAGCATCATAAGAAATCTACAATATTTAAAAACCAACCCTTTTTCTTCCTCATTTCATTTTATAAACACCGAATGCCTACGTTGTGTCTTTCAGTAAGTTCTATATGTACATTCACAAAATCTAATACAGTAGTACTACCTGAAAGAGGAAAATACATCAAATCTATCTAAACCACCCAAAAATCCTAGCTGGCCAAACTTTGAATCATGATTTCTCTTGCCAAAACACAATCTGCAAGGCGGTAGAGCCCTTCGGTAGCTAGAGTCGTCTGTCCGCCCTGAAAAGACAACATTGCAATTTGATGAATTTTGCGAACTCAATGAGTAAACCATCATTCATTGATGAATTCACCGGATCTTATACATATATCACATTTTGCATAATTACTCATTTTAAGGATGCATTTATTGTTCGGATACTCACATATCATGGCATGTCCATAGTCATTCAATATCACATTGCAAACCCTTCATCATCTTCAGTCTTATGATATTATATGCATGAGACTCGTGTTCATTCTTATTGTTATGACTGAGTTCCAATCACTTATATAAATACTGACCCATAGGGCTCAGTTAGAATAGAGTTCACGGAGCATAGCTCTACGTGCAGAATCAGAGTTTATGGAGCAAAGCTCCACGTGGAAACTCTTCAAACTGGCTACTCAAATCACAACACCTTTATATGAGCATGCATTTTAAGAAATGCGTCACATACTGATCATGTCATATCACATATGATGTTAAATCAAATACTCACATTCATTGGACGTAAGTCCGGCATTCAACTTTCGTGAGAATACATATAACATACATAATATCACAACGGATCAAGGCACTTCCAATACATGCCCAACTATTATACTCCTCGGACTTCAAGTCCGGAATTCAGAATCAGATCACAAACATTTCAATAATATGGAAGTTTACATAAATCAAAACCATTCAGAACAAATCAATCCTAGGAAAACATCTATATTGACTCACAAGTTGCTCCCAAAGCTAATGCCTGGAAGATCCGGAAACGTTTGGAGGTTGACGTTCCAGTTGCCCCTCTATAACAAATAATATCACAATTTGCACCACCATAAGTATTCAATAATGCACAAGTATCGCATGAATTATGTACAATGCATGTTCATGATAATCCCAGGTATTATCTGTCACAAAATCGATCTCATATCCAAACTCATCTAAGTATAATTTATACTTAGGTTTATGCCTCACTAAAACCATTAAATTCTCAATTCATTTCTCATTGAATCACTTCAAATTTTTCCAAGACACCCCTTTGGGTCTACCGTTCATATATAAAAAGAAGGTGAAAATGAGGTAATTTGGTCAAACTCTCTTCTAGAAAAGTGTTCCTCTATGTCTCATCTTTCCATTGACACCAAAATTTCTCAATTTGGTTCGGTAATGTGGAAGATATACCTCAAACATTTTAGGACTATTCTTAATCAAAAACAGTTTACTATATAAAACTTCCATCTAGAATTTAAACATCTTAAAGACTGAATTAGATTCCAGTTTTTTCATATCATTTGTAGCCTTACCAAAAAACAAAAATAATCTCATTTAGAGCTCTACAGTTCAAGATATCATCAAAATACTGAAATATGTTCAGTAGAATACTACCAGTTCATAATATTTAAGATTACACTTACTACCTGTCCTAATTTTTTCACTCAATCTTTTTCAATTTATTTTAGATGACTATGATTTTTGGTAAAGATATAGAGCAATGTCTTATGAATCCAATGGTTTAAGAATCAGATCATTTGGGTGTCTAGAGAAGAATTTATGACCAAAAGTATAAAAACATGTTTTTGTCCTCAATCGTCTTACTTGGCTTCGTCTTACTTTTGCATCGTTTTACTTTGATTCGTCTTACTTTCTTTTCGTCATACTTTTTCTTCGTCTTACTTTGCTTTGTCTTACTTTCATTTTGTCTTACTTTGCTTCGCTTACTTTTGCTTCGTCTTACTTTGCTTTGTCTTACTTTCGCTTCATCTTACTTTGCTACGTCTTACTTTGCTTCGTCTTACTTTTATATCTCCACATATACAGATCATAACTTTAAACTCAATTGTCAAAAAATTCCATACTATATACCCTTTTAAAGATAAAAGAAAGATCTACATCTCTCAAGAAGGCAACTTTGCCGAAATCTACCTAGATTAATCCAGATTTTCTCTCAAAGTCAGAGCACAAATTTTACACTCAGCTCCTAATGAGTGCACCTAGTTCTTAACTTCATGAAATTTTGAGACTCTTTGAGACAGAATTGAAATTTGATGTCTTCATACGAAATATAACCATATATCTCTAGTTTAATCCAGATTAAGAATCATTTCATTTGAACAACTAGAGAAAACGTTGTGGCTAAAAGACTGAAGCATACTCAGTGAATATTTTCCAGATTTTCAAACTTTTAATATTTTACATCTAACTCATCTTCTACCTAAATTATCTCTTCCATTACAACTCCAAAAATCACTTTTACAACACCTATTCACTAATAATCTTTCGAAACATTAAATTAACACTATAACCAAAAAAATTTATCCCCAACAACATAGTATTTATGAACAAACATGTAAATGTCATTTTTCATGCAAATAACAGTAACTTATCAAATTTATTTCATAAATCCCCAACTCTAAAGGATTTATTCACTACTTACCTGTTGAAAACTTCAAAATCTTCAAGCTCTAAAATCCGCACAATTTACGTACTTCATTGAGTAGAATGACCAACTTCTGGTTCTTTTTCTTAGGGTAGAGGACACAAAGGGCAAATTGGGTTTATTGTAGGAAAGGAAAAGCATAGAAATCTCTTAGCAGGTGTTTGATGGAAAACTCTGTGTAAGGCAAGAAAATTTGAAGAAGACGATGATGAAGAAGGAACTTAGACATATCACATCACCTTTCAACTCTCAAAGAACAGTAACCAACTTTTAGCAAAAGTACAAAAAGCCTAAGTGACACTTTGTCACTTTCCTATTACCTAAGCTCTAACTTAGTTTCTTTTAAAACTAACTCCCTTAACTTTCATCTCTATAATCCAACTATCTCCAAATCTTCTTTTGAATTTCTTTTTCCTATTTTCTAAGATTTTTCCTCAAATTTATTCCTAAATTCACCAAAATTCACAATTACCATATTCTTACCAATTAGTAGAGTTTCCACTACAATTAATTTAAAATTCTCAAAAATCCTAGAACTCACAACTCAGTCCAATTACGCCCGAAATTATTTATGAATGCATGTACAATATTTTGCATATGCAACAACTTCACTATTTATATATATATGTATGACATATTATGCATGAACATGGAAGTGCATCTCTAACTCTCATCAATCACTCACATTTACCATTCCAACCCTCACACAAGTAATGGGATGTTACATATTGGATGTCAAGAGATAAGGCTCAAGAAAGAAATACTAAAATTTCATCTCGATCAAAGTTTATATGGTCATCGATCGAGGCTGGAGCAAATTTTGGTCGGCATTTTAAATGTCTTCTGGACACTTTCCTCTTCGGTACAAAAAATCTAATAATAATAACCAAAATATGACGTGATACAAACTCGTATACAAGGAAGGCTAGACAGAAAATACTATGTTGGAGATCTCTAAACCAGACTATAACCATTTGATGTTAAGAGGCAAGATTCAGGAAAAATATAATACAATTTTTCTCTCTTCTGGGCACTTTTCTCCTTGCCACAACAAAATCTAATAATCATAACCCAAATATAACATAATACAAACTCGTATACAAGGAGGGCTAGATAGAAAATATTAAGTTAGAGAGCCCCAAATCAGATTTTAGCTATTGGATGTCAAAAGGCAAGACTAAGGAACAACATGCTAAAATTTCATCCCGATCAGAGGTCAGCTGGTCATCGATCGAGGATGGAGAAAATTTTGATATGAAATTTCTCTCTTCTAGGCATTTTTCTATTTGGTATAAAAAATCTAATAATAATAACCAAAATTTGACATGATACAAACTCGGATACAAGGAGGGATAAATAGAAAACACTAAGTTAGAGATCTCCAAAACATATTCTAGCCATTTATTGTCAAGTGGCAAGACTCAAGAACAACATAATATAACTTCATCCCAGTTAGAGGCCACTTAGTTATCGATCGAGGCTGGAACAAATTTTGATATGCACTTTTTCTCTTTTTTGGGTAATTTTCTCTTGGGCACAACAAAATCTAATAATCTTCACCTAAATATAACATAATACTAACTCGCATACTAGGAGGGCTTCACAAAAAAATGCTAAGTTAGAACACTCCAAATTATATTCTAACCATTGGACGTCAAAAGACAAGACCCAGGAAAAACATACTAAAATTTCATCTCGATCAAAGGTTGTTAGGTTATCGATCGAGGCTGGAGCAAATTTTGATATGCACTTTCTCTCTCTTTTGGGTACAAGGAAGTTTTAACAAAATATAATAATTATCACCAAAAGATGACATAATACAAACTCGTATACAAAGAGGGCTAGAAAGAAAATACTAAGTTAGATAACTCGAAATCAAATTATAACCGATCAGAGGTAAATTGGACATTGATCCAGGCTAGAGAAAATTTTGATATGCACTTTCTTTCTCTTCTGGGAACTTTTCTCATTGGCACAACAAAATTTAGTAATCATCACACAAATATAACATTATACAAACTCGTATACAAGGAGAGTTAGATAGAAAAAACTAAGTTAGAGGGTTCCAAATCAGATTCTATCCATTGGCTATCAAGAGGCAAGATTTAGGAACAACAAACTAAAATTTCATCCTGATTAGATGTCTTTTGGTCATCGATCATGGCTATAGCAAATTTTGATATGCATGTTCTCTTTCTTCTAGGCACTTCTCTCTTTAACTTAAAAAAATCTAGTAATCATCACCAAAATATGACATAATACAAACTCCTTCAGAAGGAGGGCTAGATAGAAATACTAAGTTTATGAACTCCAAATCAAATTCTAACCATTAGATGTCAAGAGGCAAGACTCAGGGAAAACACACTAAAATTTCATCACGATTAGAGGTTGCTTGGTAATCGATCGAGGTTAGATCAAATTTTGATATGCACTTTTTTCTCTTCTGGGCACTTTTCTCTTTGCCACAACAAAATCTAATAATCATCACGCAAATATAACATCATACAAACTCGTACACAGTGAGGGCAAGACAAAAAATACTAAGTTAGATAACTCCAAATCAAATTCTAAAAATTGGATGTCAGGAGGCAAGGCTTAGGAATAACATACTAAAATTTCATTTCGATTAGAGGTCTTTTGGCCATCGATCGAGGCTGGAGCAAATTTTGATATGCATTCTCTCTCTCGTATATAAGGATGGCTAGACAAAAAACACTAAGTTAGAGAGCTCTAGTCAAATTCTAACCATTGGATTTCAAGCGGTAAGACTAAGGAACGTCATATTAAAATTTTATCCTAATTAGAGGTTTTCTTGGTCATCGATCGAGGCAGGAGGAAATTTTGAAATGCATTTTCTCTCTCTTTTGGGCATTTTTGTCTTTGGCATAACAAAATTTAAGAGACACAATTATCAAGGAAGTTCTTTGTCACAACAAAATCTAATAATCATCATCTAAATTTGACATAATACAAGCCCTTGTATAAGAAGGGCTAGATAGAAAATACTAAGTTAGATAGCTCCAAATCAGATTCTAACCGTTGGATGTCAACAGGCAAGACTTAGGAACAACACACTAAAATTTCATCTCGATCACAGGTCATTTGGTTATCGATCGAGGCTGTAGAAAATTCTTATATATACTTTCTTTCTCTTCTAGGAACATTTCACTTTGGCAAAACGAAATCTAATAATCATTAGACAAATATGACATAATATAAACTCATATACAAGGGGGGTTAAAAAGAAAATACTAGGTTAGAGGGCTCAAAATCAGATTCTACCCATTAGATGTTAAGAGGCAAGACTCAGGAATAATATACTAAAATTACATCCCGATTAAAGGTCTTTTGGTCATCGATCGAGTTTGTAGCAAATTTTGATATGCATTTTCTCTTTCTTCTTGGCATTTTTCTCTTTGACACAAAAAATTCCAATAATCATCAACAAAATATGACATAATACAAACTTGTATAGAAGGAGGGCTAGGTAGAAAAAACTAAGTTGAAGAACTCCAAATCAGATTCTAACCATTAGTTTCAGGAGGCAGGACTCAGGAAAAACATACTAAAATTTCATCCCGATCAAAGGTTGTTTGGTTATCGATCGTTGCTGGAGCAAATTCTGATATGTACTTTTTCTCTCTTCTGGGCACTTTTCTCTTTGCCACTGCAAAATATAATAATCATCAACTAAATATAACATAATACAAACTCGTATACAAGGAGGGCTAGATAGAAAATACTAAGTTAGAGAACTTCAAATCAGATTCTAACCATTGGATGTCAAGAGTCAACACTCAGGAAAAACATACTAAAATTTTATCCCAATCAGAGGTCATTTAGTCATCGATCGAGGCTGGAGCAAATTTTGATATGCACTTTCTCTCTCTTCATAGCACTTTTCTCTTTGCCACAACAAAATATAACAATCATTACCAAAATATAACATAATACAAACTCGTATACAAGGAGGGCTAGATAGAGAATACTAATTTAGAGAGCTTCAAATCAGATTCTAACCATTGGATGTCAAGAGGGAAGACTCAAGAACAACAAACTAAAATTTTATCCCGATCAGAGGTCGTTTGATCATAGATCGAGGTTGGAGCAAATTTTGGAAAAAATCTAACAATAATCACTAAAATATGATATAAAACTAACTCGTATACAAGGAGGGCTGGACAAAAACTGCTAAGTTAGAGAGTTCCAAATCAGATTCTAACCTTTGGATATCAAAAGGCAAGACTAAAGAACAACATACTAAAATTTCATCCTGATTAGAGGTCGTTTGGTCATCGATTGAGGTTGGTACAAATTTTGATATTCACTTTCTCTGTCTTCTAAACACTTTTCTCTTTGCTCCCTCTCTCTAGATGAACTAGTGGTAAAAGCAATTATCAAGGAAGTTCTTTGGCATAACAAAATACTAAAAATTATCTTTAAAATATGACGTAATACAAACTCGTATACAAGGAGGGTTAAAAGAAAATACTAAGTTAGAGAGCTACAAATAAGATTCTAGCCATTGGATGTCAAGAGGCAAGACCCCAGAATAACCTACTAAAATTTCATCCAGATTACAAGTTGTTTGGAAATTGATTCAACTTCTGGTTCTATATTTACTTTAGAAGGTGGAGCCATAGTTTGGAGGAGTGCCAAGCAATCTTGTATTGTTGATTCGACTATGGAGGTTGAGTATGTTGCTCCTTGTGAAGCAGTAAAGGAAGCAATCTGGCTCCGGAAGTTCCTAAATGATTTGGAGGTACTTCCAGTGGCAGAAAAAGCCATTACCCTTTATAGTGATAATAGTGGGGCAGTGGCTAATTATAAAGAACCTCGAAACCACGAAGCTGCCAAACACATTGAGCGAAAATATCATCTCATAAGGGAGATAATACAACGTGGAGAGGTGGATGTGGTAAAGATTCCCACAGAGCAAAACCTTGCTGA